>JAOUQX010000023.1:10191177-10201398 GCA_028566295.1 Liobagrus marginatus
CCTGAGGCGTTCCCATAGTGAGATACCTCACTCATGTTATCAGAGAACCGGGGTTACGTTAGTAACCTTAAGTTTTCTTTCGCTCCCAAGATGTCAGCCTTAAAGGACCAGACGGACACACCAAGCACCAATCAGCATGCTTTCAGGTCACATTAGGAAAATAAAGCCAACGCATATCTTGTTTTAGTTCTTGGCAGAGAAAATGAGCCAGAGAGAATGATGCAGCAGAATGTTCCAGGACGTAGGGGACGTTTCGATGAACTGTAGACAAGGTATGGGATGGCGGTGTTGATGAACAATCTGACACGTATATTTATTTCCACAATTTCGCTCAACTCTTTAACGCTCATTTAGCGAACTAATTTCATTCAAAGTTACATATGATTAGTCTATCATACTGGATATGTCTCTGATTAATAAATCAAACCGGACTAACAACCAACAGACTACTCATTATTGGATGTCAACACTAAAGTAATTGTTATGTAGCTCTCTGGTTAGACTTTAATATAACTACATACAGTAGGTTTGCCCTGAGGCTATATAATAAAGAGCACTGGGAGTCTGAGCACCGCGTGCACGTGTTCAGTATAATTAACATATATAGGTTAAAGGTCATTTGTCAGTATGTCGGTCCGTTTGTTGTGTCGTTCGATTAAAATCGTAGAGCACCCAGAGACAAAAATATTCTCCGAAAACTGGCGTGCAGTTTTTAGGATTTAGCACACACCTCTAAATATCGTCCTACTGTCCCTAAACTCGCGCACTACATACAAGTGTACAATGTTTATACGCCCTCATTTTAGTGCACTACATATCCAACGTGACGCTATTTAGGATTTCGCCTGCGCGCGCACCAACACCACCGTCACCATCATAATATCAATAATAATCTCCAGCACCATCATTATCATCGTCATTATCATCGTCATTGCAGTCATCTCGCATCAGCTGAGCGCGTTAATAACGCAAGGGCTCGAGATGGCTGCGTGCCCCGGATCGCACCGGACCGGATCGCACCGCACCGACACGATGTTTAGCGACTGCGTCAAATATAAAGCCGTGATCCGCATTAGTCAACTCTAATATCTATATAAATATAATCAATATAAATATCTATATATAATATAGTTTTGCGCACTTCATTTTTGCGTTCCGTCTAAATATTCCTAACGTTGTTTTATTGTTACCGAAGTAACACGTCAACCTTAAAACTATAAATCCACAAACATAAAGACTTACCTAATCAGTTGTGACGCCTGGAAAGGTTGTAATTTTATAACCGATGATATTATGGCTGCAGTAGAAGGCGGTACGCTGCCAGGTTTGGGCTTTGTATCTGATGTCTCCGCTCGCCACCTCCTCTTCCTCTGACGTCATATCGCTGGTCATGTGACATGAAAAAACGCTTCTACAGAGCACGATATATTAATTAATTACTTAATTAATTGTACTGTTCAGGGTGGCGGGGACGCTGGAGTCTATCCCAGCTAACTTAGGGCATGAGGCGGGGTACATCCTGGACCAGGGGTCTCCAATCCTGCTACTGGAGGGCCACTGTACTGCAGAGTTTAGCTCCAAGCTTAATTAAACACAGCTGAACCAGATCAATGTTTTACAATAGGCTAGAGACTTCTAGGCAGGTGTGTTGGAACTAAATTCTGCAGAATAGTGGCCCTCCAGGACTGAGTTTGAATACCCCTGCCCTGGATAATCACCAATGGTTAATCGCCAGTTAATGGACAATTTAGAGTACCCGATTCCCCTATGCCCAATCACATGTAATTGGAGACGGTAGGAAACCAGCGTACCCGGGGAAAACCCGCGCAAGCACCGGGAGAACATGCAAACTCCACACAGAAACACCCTGGGCAAGACTCGAACCCATGACCTTCTTGCTATAATGCAGGAGTGCTTTTAAGTTACCATCACCGTGACAGTGCCAGCTTACCCTGGGGGATCCACAGATGCAAGATCTATACAAATGGCATTTATTGCAAGAAGTAAGCATCTTTGTGCAGGTTTTATTCTTGCTAGCTCATAAGACATTTTTCAGTTTTCATATCACATTATATCGTTCATACCAAAATGTAATGACATTTTACATCATCCTACATGCTGCATTCCCTTCAGGTGGATGTTTCTTTACATATAAATGTATACATATTCAGTCCAACAGTCTATGGCTGCTGACGATCCCTAAACAAGTTGTTCAGCTCTGTTCTGGTTTCATTATTTTGGAAGACTTTCTTGCTAAACCTGGGGGGTTTTGCCGTCCGTGTCTGAGAAGGGTGGCGCTGGTTCTGCACAGAAATCAACAAAAAATAAGAAAATGAAGATCATGTTTGCCGAGCAGTTATTTATTCACTACCATTCAGTATACACGGAAAGCAATTTCATGTACATTTTCCATATGCTTTCTTTATTCAGTACATGTCCTCCTGATATTGCAGCATTTAAAGTATCATATTTCTCATTTAAGTCAGACAAAGAAAAATAATCACCTTTTACAATCTATACATAAATAATTAATGGGATAATAAGATGCATATCTTATGTATATAAGACTTAACCTCAAAGAATCAACCACATTTATTACAAAGTGATTGTGAATAAAGCCAACCAATAAACAGAAATTCCCCATTAGGATATAATTTGAGATTTACAAACTTGTTCAAACCTTTTCAATATTTTATTTTTACATCTTTAGATCTGTATATTTTTATGTGAAATATACAGACTTGTGCACTACCACTATTTACTGAATCTTCAGATTTCCTCATGTATTTAACCATAAAGAAAGCAATTAATTAAATTTGTAAAGCCTGTATTGAACTTTGTAAATCGGGAAATATAAAAATATCTACATATCCAGAGCTGTAATAAACATGTACAAAAATAGATGGATGAAAACCTCTCTAAGCAAAAACTGAGTTTTGTAAGCAACAAACAGGAAGTAGCCAATAAGCTACTACTGGGTCAAGGCTAAGTACGCAAAGACGTTTTTTTAAATTAAGGGTGCCAATAATTCCAGAGCCATGTGACTGTTCCACTGTCATTACCATACTTACTGAAAAATAAGGCAAACATGGGCAGCACGGTGGCAGAGGGGTTAGCACTCCTGCCTCACAGCAAGAAGGTCAAGGGTTCGATTACTGCCCAGGGTCTTTCTGTGTGGAGTTTGCACGTTCTTCACGTGCTTCCGCACTTCTGCTTGGGGTTTTCCCTGGGTACTCCAGTTTCCTCCCGCCTCCAAACACATGCGACTGTGCATAGGGGAATCGGCTACTCTAAATTGTCCATAGGAGTGAATGTGTGTGTGAATGCTTGTCTGTCTCTAAGTGTTAGCCCTTGTGATTAACTGCAGATTATCCAGGGTGTACCCCGCCTCACCCTAAATTAGCTAGGATAGACTACCTTGCTCTCATGACCCTGAACAGGACAAGTGGTAGACAATGAATGAATGTACATAGTACACTTTTCAGCCCTCTACAAGGATTGATCATGTGTACCAACAGGATCTAATACAATCCAGTGTTACAGACAGCTTCATCTAATCAAATATAGATCACAGTTATGCATCACGAGTGTGAAAGTTTAGAAGCATAAAGCCTGCACTGGTCTGACTGCTACAGCATTAGCAGCTGTAGGCAGCGATACCCTCTATTGTCATGCCACATATTTGTAAGGAGTCTCAGAATGTCAAGGCTTCCTATAGTATATAATTATAAATTATACTTTCTTGTTGAAAGTGCTCACATATTCTCAGTAACTGCTTATTCAAATCCCTTGTAAGTGAATCTTTTTTATCGGAATAAAATAAAGCAATTCTGTTCCTGCTTCAGTAATACAAGTTGTGAATTTAGGGGATTGTAAAAAGCAATACAGCTCATAGAGTATGCCTTGTAAAGTATGACGTACATTGAATTTGTTATATTGCATTTGTATCTGACAAACTGAAATGCAGCATAAGACAATGATTTTGAACGCTTTAAACAAGAGTCCACTCACCAGCCGTGCAGATGTGACACACAGCCCTGACGTGAAGAATGGTTCATCCTTGCAAAACAAAGAGTGATTCTGTGGCTGTAAGAGAGTGAGGGAGATGGAGCGTGTGCCTCCCATAGGGGCTGACTGACCACGCTGCTCTACATCCTATACAGAACAAAACACGCCATAACCAAAGATTTAATAGTCTAGAGCATGATGAAATAGTGTTAATACTTAATGTGATGTATTTTCAAATGCATCTAAGCCATAAAGGTGTAGGGTCTCACCTTGTTCGATGCCTGTAAAGGCAAGATGCTACCGCCGTTATTGTTCTGAGACTGCTGCACCACTTTTCTCCCAAAATGGTTATGTTGATGCTGGGCAGTCATTGTAGGATTAGTGGATGGTCTGACGACATCAGCTGATGTATTAAACATGTACATGTACTGAAATTATACTGAAAAACCTTTCAAAGGGTGTAAATTGTGTACGAGCAGTACTGACAAGCAGGACTTACTTGACACATGAGTGATTGGGTTGTAAGATGTCTTGGTTACGCAGGCAGCCGGATTGCCTTTCCTGACAGCTGGTTGTATTTGACTTTGTATAAAGACAGCCTTGGAAGTGACCGATCCTAATCCAGGCTGGTCTTTGTTGTGTGGCAACAATTTCGTATCACCATCCCCTGCACTTTCCACCCACTCAGCCTTCTTACACTCTCTATCTTTTACATTTGGACTATCCTCATCCTCTCTCCCAGGCTTTTCCTCAGCTTTCTGCCTCAGATGAGCTCTTCTTGCCATTTGGCGAGAGGCTCGTTTCTCCAGAATCATCTGTCACATAAGATTGAAAGATGAAATATATTTGCACATCACTTGTGTTATTAGAACACATTTCACAGCACCGTGGTCATGTAAAAGGTATAAAATGTTTATATACACAGTACTTCATAAAGTTTGTTCCTGTATTGAGTAACAGAGAGCTGTATATCATCATCCACAGCGAGAATAACTTCATAGCCCAGACTAGGTTCCCTGGATGGGTTATGAAACCTAGCGGCAAAGGAGTCCAATTTTTATGCAAACCTTAAAACTTAGGAACTTGTATTAACGTGTATTTCTACTATATTATTATTAAATATTAAAAAGACAAATGGTCACAGATTCCAGTATTGAAGTTAAAATATATTTGAATACTTGGCCACATAGGAGTGCTGGAGAGCCTCTTCGGCAGTTAGCCTTTTATCAGGATTAAAGACAAGCAGGCGTTGTAGCAGATCAAGAGCATCGGGTGGCACTGAGGGCTGCATTAAATCCGCTAATGGTACCTGTGGCCTAACAGTTACAAAAGGTATGTGTGCATTGATCATAGCCAAGGTGTGATGAACCTGAGTCACAATAAAAACTAATGCAAGAAATTAAGTGGCAAGAAATAAGAACCACACTCATTAATGTAGATCTGATACATACGCATGCATTATATGACCAAAGGTTTGTGGATGACATTTCACCTCAGCCTTTGGATACATACCTAAGCAGCATTCTCTGAATTACAGATGCTCCGTACTCTGACCTGATAGCTGTAATATCTAAGATTAAAAGCATAAAACCAAATAAGTAAAAAAAGAACCTTTTCCGAGTAATTATCCTTAAAATTCAGGCTTAAGTATCAATTGCTTTACTCATGCTAAGGCATTGTTAATGTTGTGAACATGTATTATAACAGTGCAAGTTGTCTCATAAAGTAGCCTCACCTTCTTGCATGGGATGTGGAATAACGCTCATAATTTTTTCTATCTGATTTATAGTTGACGTTCCAGGGAAAAGGGGTTTTCCAAGCATCATCTCTCCCAGAATGCAGCCCAAACTCCACATGTCCACCCCTTTTGTGTACCTGTAGCAAAAAACATACATAGAGCAGAATCTCTGTGGGAAGTCTAATACTGACATTGAAAGAGTCAAAAGTGCGTGAATGGTACCTAGTGGAGCCGAGAAGTATTTCAGGAGCACGGTACCACCGTGTTGCAACATATTCTGTTAAGGCTGGATTCACAGCATCCTCTTGCATCTGGGAAAGGGAGCGCGCCAAGCCAAAATCACAAAGCTTGACAAAGCAGTCTGCATCAAGTAGTATATTTGAGGGCTGTATGATACATAAAAAAGATTATGAGAATATAGTACCACAATTTATTAGACATTTGGTAGCCTATAGAACGCAATAGAACTTATATACCCGAAAACCTACCTTTTGGTCCCTGTGAATAACGTTTCCTGAGTGCAAGTATTTTGTGGCCTTTAAAAGCTGGTACATGATATAGCGTTTATGAATATCCTTCAATAGGCTGCCTTTCTTAATAACAGCATGCAGGTCAGTATCTGTAGAGAAAAAGATTTGTGCTGCTTCAGTAGTTGTACATGACCTTTAATTATTCCTTCAACATCATATAGAAAGACATTTATATTTATTTATGTATTTCATTCATTCAGTCATTATCTTAAGGCATGAGGCAGGTACACCCTTGATAATCACCAGTTAATTACAGGACTAACACGTAGAGACAGACAACCATTCACACAGACATTCACTCTTATGGACAATTTAAGAGTAGCCAATTCACCTATGCCCAATCACATGTGTTTGGAGGTGTGAGGAAATCAGAATACCAGGGGAAAACGCACACATGAAAGGGGAGAGCATGCAAACTCCACACAGAAACACCCTGGTTCAGGAATCAGACCCATGACCTTCTTGCTGTGAGGCAGGAGTGCTATCTATGTGTGTGTGTGTGTGTGTGATAAATGATATATTATAATTGATATTATAATCCACTTAATTATTGTTTTATAATTACAATTTACAATTAATTACTGTTAAGTTATACCTACCTGATATGGTTACCCAAGTGACCGATATCAGCTTAGAGTAAAGTCCAAAACTATTCATAAAATAAAGCCACTCAAACAAGAGAGCAGCCTGGCAAGCATCCATATTATTAGCATATTTTCCATTTATTTTACAGCCTGCAAGAAAATAAGGCCATACCCATGTACTCAAACACCAGGTAAATATCTTTATCGTTCTGGGCTCGGATGACGTTGAGCAACCTGATAATGTTGGGATGATCCTCAAACTCCTGCAGGAAAAAAAGGACAGAAATAAGGTTAATTAGTTTAGTGTAGAATTGCACAGCGTTAATGGAAGATTAATGGCCTAATTATAAAGAGGTACATAACATTATTCGACAAGAAAGTGTGATTATACACTATAGGCAGTAGTTTGTAGACACCTTCCCAGCACGCCCATCAGTGTATCTCTTCCAAACTGTTGCCACCAAGTTGGAAGAACACAATCATCTAGTCTGTCTAAATCTGCTGTAGCATTGAAATTCACTTTACAGGAGCTAAGAGGACCATGCTTTGTTCCAGCACGACAATGCCTCTGTGCACAAAGCCCCTGGAGATCAGTGAAGACATTATGTGTTCTGGTTGTTAACATAGTTATGGAAGTTTTTTGCACAGTGTCCTGACTCAACCACACTCAACACCATTTGGCTGAACTGGAGCACCGACTGCACTCCAGACCGCCTCCCCCAACATTACTGTCTGATTTTACTGATACTATTGTGGGTAAATGAGTAAATCCCACAGCCATGCTTATTATAGGAGTAACATTGAGACTACATCTGGAATAAGTTATTCATATATAACTGATATACAGTAGCTGAGATGGTCAGTTGTCCAATAGTTTTGTCCATACAACGTATATGTGATAGCAGCCAATGATGACAAGCACACAGCTGTGAACACATGAATATGTGTAATGCCCAGAAGAAAAAACTGCTGTTAATGTAGTATATAATTCAACAATAATTTAACTAGTAAGGATTACAATTCAACTTTGTGATTGTTCTTACCTGGAGAAACATGATTTCTCTGAATGTTCTCTACATGGATAAAAGAGATTTATAAATCAGGTTGAAAATCTGGGGCATAAACAATAATATACAGTATTTCCCTCAGAACTAGAGATGCAGTTATTAGTAATGTAAAAAGAACACAACAGGACCTGCTAGTATAGAAAAATAATCAAGAGCATGTGGTGTGATATGTCTGAGTTGATTAATGTCTGCAAGCATGAAAATTACCAACACTAATTCTATTTTTTATAATAATTTTTTTATTTATAATGCATTTACCAGAATAACTCAAAGGTGATGTTATGGAAAATGAATAAACGCTTTATTACCAAACATAATTAAGAATTCAGTAGTCATGTGGTATAAGACATAACCGTGTGCAATACTAGATTGCGTACTTAAAATAAAATGTTATAAAATAATGTAAAGTCTACCTGAGCATCAGTCCTATTTCTAAAAGCATCAAATATTTTTTTCACGGCCACTGTCTCGCCGGTCTTCCTGTCCACTGCTTTCCATACGATTCCATATGCCTGTCATAGAAGAGAGAAATAATAAAGATGTCAAATCAGTGTAGTTAAATAATAGGCAACGGTAGCTAAAGATATATTTTTTTCAATCCAATTACTGGGATGAGAAGAGAGAAGTCATTACTTAGAAGTCAAGCGACAAGCTGAAGTAAACAAGCCTCGGATTAGCGATGACAACAACAGGCAAAGGTCAGTTTGCTCTCATTTTTATATTTCTAATCTTTCTGATTTATTTTAAAGCAGTGTCCCAATGACATCACCGCAGAATAGAGAGGAATCAAGTGAAAATGAGAAAACATGATTTGAGGTCATCTCACAATTTTAAAGCAATACACAGTGGTCTTTAACCTCATGCTTAATCCATCCTCTGTAGACAACTAGAGCAAGAAATAATGCACTGATACTAAACAAAATGCATTTTCTTAAGTCAAACTAAAATTAGACACAAAATCTCAACAAAACTGTTCTTATACAGTACATACAACGATGGAGTCTAATGTACTTATACATAATGTAACATGTAGGCATGTGGGTTTATGTTTTGTCTGACATGCTCCCCTGTTCACACACACACTCACACACTGATAATCACGTTTAGTTCATAGTCACGTTTAAGTTCAAGGTTGGGTTAATTAAGTAACTAGGTGCAGCTGATTGGCATTAAAAGCCAATTAGCAGACAGGTATATAGGAAGTGCACTGAGATTAGTTTGGTGCAGTTCATTCTGTGTGTTTGTGAGAACGCCAGCTTGCGTTGAGCTGGAAAGTCACGGTTGATGTCCTGGTTTCGTATGGTTTACGCAAAAAAAGTTCTGTGCTACACAGCCTGCGTCTGAGTCATCCCTCATTTGAAACAGGGATCTAAGCGAGCCGATGCCGCACCGTTACAGAAATGAACTGCCGTAAAAGAATTTGACTCAGCAGGCTGAATTAAACGAGACGGACTGAAAGAAGCAAAAATGGGAAGGAAGGCAGCGCTAAAAGCTACACGCCGCCGACAGCGCGCTTCTCCCCGGCAGCAGCAACCAGTTTTCATGATAGGGGAGGACGGCTCGCAGCGCGAGTTGCCCCCCGAATACCAGCGTGCATGGTTGGAGGCGTTCATCAGAGCAGAATCTCACGAGGTACCGAACTACTTTTCCGAAGCAGAGCGGGTGATGAGAGTGGCGAGCGTATGCATTACGGGAGCAAGCACCGGAGCATGAAGCCGAAGCGAGCAGACTGAATGAAGAGATACCCGGCTATGATTCCGAGGACGAGTGGGCGATTTACAAGTGGCTGCACGCTGAAGGGCCATTCGACCCTCTGTCAACTCAACAGTACGGCGCGCATCAGCGCGGCGTGTTACATCTGCCGTGTGTCACCGACAACCATTGCTGCGATGCCTCCGCTGAGAGTGACTCGGATACAGAGGGCTTCGACTTCTCCATGCCATTTACACCGTGCCGCAGCAGGCAAGCGCGAAAGACACGGAGGCGATAGCCACGCCCCCAACAAAATGCAGAACTGAGCGCGCCCACAGAGCGCATGCACAGCGATGAGCAGAGCACAGAGGAAGACATGTTAACTTTGACTAAAGAGCAGTGGCTAGAGTACATGTTTTCAGAGCCGGCTGCACTGACCCAAACCAAAGGAAGGGCAAACCACGCCCCCAGCAACACGCAGAGCCGAGCACGCCCACCGAACGCGTGCACAACGGTAAGCAGCATGCTGAAATAACAGGGTATGTCAACCTGCCAGAGCTCCTGCCACCGTACAAGGAACCAGCTCACGTTTCCCCGGTTTC
>JAOUQX010000023.1:10242087-10255562 GCA_028566295.1 Liobagrus marginatus
TTAAGTTATAGCCTATACACTTATTGTCCATTTTATTAGGTACACCTGCACAATATCATATAGCCATTAGCTAATTAGCCAATCAAGTGGCAGCAGCACAATGTATAAATTTGATGATATAAAAATATATAATATGTAAATATCAGATTTTAATAAATGCAATCTTTCTGAATATAAACGTGGTTCAGATGGGTTGGTTCGAGTATTTCAGAGACTTCTGATGTGGATTTTTACGTTTTACAGTGAATGGGGAAAACAATTGAGTGACTGGATATAAATAACTTGTTGATCAGAGACATCAAAGTGAAATAGTCTAAGCTTAGTCTAAGCAGAGGGAAATAGTAACTCGTTTGGTCAGTCTTTACAACTGAAGTAAGCAGACAAGCAGTTCTGCATGCACAAAACATTTAACTTTGAGGTAGATGGGCTACAACATTAGAACATCAGAACTTTTGTCAAGAACAAGAGTCAATCATGGGCACACTTTATTTGAAAAAAACAATATACGGGCCCAAAGCAAGTCTTTAAACATCTTCATCCAGTAAAACTGGGTCGATAATATGGAGATATAAAGTTAATTTAGACTGCAAATCACCTGTAACTACACAATCTGCTGTCCCCCACATGAGGATGGGTTTCCCCTTGAGTCTGGTTCCTCTCAAAGTTTCTTTCTAACATCACATTAGCGAGGTTTTCCTTGGCACCGTCACCCCAGGCTTGCTCATTGGAATACATTTCACACATTTCAAAATGTTACATCTTCTTCTTCATCTTATGTAAAGCTGCTGTGGGACAATGTGTATTGTTAAAAGCATTTTATAAATAAAATTTAATTGAATTGAATTAATCTGGAAGATGAGGATAAGGAAAGTCAGCACAGAGCAATAAACAGTTAATTGTGCTACAGTCATATTCGTTCCTACACTTCATTCTGCAATAGTGCAGATTGCTAAAAAAGTACAAGGATGTGCATGTAAAACATTTAGACAAATATAAACCCTCTTCAAATACTATATTTTAGGCAGAGAGTATTTCAAATATATTTGTAAAAGAAACACATAACAAAAAGGAAACAGGAATAAAGAAATGATGCACAGGAACATTTAATGTAACCTTTAATTTCATTCCCCTTTATCAAGGGTTAAAAAACTGTGTTGGTATTGCTGCTCAGGCAGTGCCCAGAATGTCCATGCTAGAGCAGATTAAGGTCAGTACAGAGGCAGTGAGTTCATAAAGAAGGAACATTTTACAGCTGAAAAACTGATCCCCAGCTTCAGGTTAGCTTCTTTAGTAGGATTAGGTTGGAACATCATGAAGCATTAAAAGCATAAACCATATAGACGGTGTTGTATTTCAATACTGTGAGCAGAAAGCACAGAGAAAACCCAAATACACTCTTAAGACAATACTTAAAAAAGTCTGGGATAATCAGGAAGACACTCACATAAGACACTTATTAGACATCCTGTATTAAATAGCCTTTAGACAAATGTTCTGCGAAGACATATTGCAGATATAATCATTTATTGTGAATAAAATGCAAGAAAAAACGTATCATGACTTGGTGAATGTGTAACATTTTCCAGCAGCCCTGTTTAATCATGAATGGTGTCAGTGAGACAGACTTTATCTCTGCTGTGTCACAGTGGGACACATTTGGCCATGTGTCAGATTACAGGGCAAACAGATATAGAACATGCTGGAGAGTCGGGTGCCACATGGAGCAAAAGGCATTTCTTATTGATTAGAGAGGACTTGAATTATTCAGAGCCTCAACAGGAGTCTATTTTGTCTTACGTGTTGAGAGGTGGACGTATTTAAACACAAATAATAAATTAGGGTTTTCCTTGTAAGAGATAGTTAGAAATATTATTGAGATGAAATGCTTCCAGTTTAAAATATATAAATACCTATGTGACGTTTATATGTCAGGATATTTTATTATCATCGAACTGTTCAGATATTTTAGATTAACATAATAGAATTAAGATCAGTGTCACTGTAATTTGGGTATTTGCTGCCAGTATGTTAAGTTCCAGCTTAACCGATTCATTTACATTTACAGCATTTTGGCAGATGTTATCCAGAGCGTCTTACATCCAAGCAGTTGAATGTTAAGGGTGTTGCACAGGGGTCCAGCAGCAGTAGTTTAGCGGTGCTGGGAATTAAACCCCAGTCTTTGGATCAGCAGCCCAAGACCTTAACCACCTTTTACAACTAAGATCTTTCCTTACAGAAAGAAATCAGTGTTTTTTTTTTTATAAAGCAAATTAATTTTTAAAAAACTTGGTCATATTGTTATTGATTTTTGGACATGAGGAAGTGCGTTGTTAAATGATGCCAACTTGACTCATCTATTTCACAAGATAAAAGTATCTTGCTCTATGACTGTTACATTGCAGCACCATAATATTTTAGCCAAGAAGAACTATTTGTGCGCAAGCATCAGGAGAAAACTAGGATGCGCTGATTGTCAACAACTGCTTTTACTTTACCAGCAGCTGCTCAATAAAGGTCAGTGGTTGAATCAGTCGTTCTGAAAGATGAGATATGATAAGCCATTAACATTGTTCCTGTATACCGTATATTATAGGATTTACTTAGGAATTTAATTAAGTCAGCACAGATATTTATTTTCACAGTTGCCTAAAATCATGAATATTATGTAAATTATGATACACAATGTTCAGTAGATACAATACATGGCCAAAAGTAGACATACCACCACAATATAAGGTAGATCTTCTTATTCAGACTGAGAGTCCGAAACACCGTTCCAGCATAACAACGTCCTTGTGCTCCATGATCACATGGTTTGAGAAGGTTGGAGTGGAAAAGAGCTCAGACTCGAACTCAACACTGCTTAACAATGTTGGAATGAACTGGATGTGTGATTGAGGCTTTTACAGCTGAATGAACACAAATACCATTAGTCCCGCTCGACAATCTAGTGAAAAAGTTCCGTATTGGAGTAGGTCAGGAAGTTAGTATTTAGGAGCACCAATCCAGTGGAATGGGGAGTTCCATTCATTGTTCAAAATTTCAACATTAGAGATGTAAA
The DNA here is from genome assembly GCA_028566295.1 of Liobagrus marginatus. Lineage (NCBI taxonomy): Eukaryota > Metazoa > Chordata > Actinopteri > Siluriformes > Amblycipitidae > Liobagrus > Liobagrus marginatus. Next base: position 10,245,149 of record JAOUQX010000023.1, read on the forward strand.
GTAATGCAACGTGATATGAAATAAAAAATGTTTTTGAGAATTTTACTCACGGTGCCTAGTAAAAAAAAGCCAGCATTGTGTTCCGTTGTCGGATTACAAATATAGCGATGAGATCATGAAGACAAAGTTAAAACAGAAACAAAATCTGTTTTCAATTTTTCAGTACCATTGTCCAGGCAGTGCTCGGCCTGTGTTTCCTCCAGCTAGGACGGGCAAGGTTTTAGTGGACAGAGTTAACAAATTGCACCAGCAAAAGGAGCCATGCTTGACGATCAGACCAAGTACAGACCTGACAGCAAGGTCCCTTAGGGGATGATCATTTTAACCAGATGGGAAAAATAGCAATACTACATGACTGATGTAATCGCTAAAGACATACTCTCCATCTCCACCTTAATCGTGTCCTTTTTATTATGGATAGTCAATCATGAATACACTTAATAATAATAATCTCTTTTTTTACTCCTTACTCAATCTTCAAGCTGTTCAAATTCTTTGTACATATTGCTAATACACCTGACATTGGAGAAACAATCAATCTATAGACAAAATTGTGGTCAATAAATAAGAACGGCAAATGTATAACAGTATATAGACAAACGCATTAGGACCCCTGACCATCACATTTATAGGTGTTCTCTTTTCTTATAGAGTAAGAGTGGGACTAAGGTAGAAGAGAATATTAAAAGAAACACGTGAACAAGATTGTGTCCCTGTACTATTTACCCAAATATATCCCTTTACTGGAATGGTTTATGTTACAGTATATAAGGAGACATTCTGGGCAATTATGGCAACAGTTTAGGCAAAACACTTATAAGTGTACTGGTAAGTTGTCCACAAACTTTAGGCCATCTAGTGTATGTGGACTTGCACCTATAATCCACATTGAAGTAATCAGAGCATACAAGTGTTCTACACAATGTGTTAAAGTTCAAACTCTTACGACAGCCATGATAGAAAAAAAAATAGTCTGTAAGGAATAGTTAGCATTGTGTGTACTGACTCTCGGTTAGTTCTTAAAAGCTTAACATCTCTTATTCCGAACATTGCAATAAAAAATTCAAATAACAATTAGAATAACAATAACCGGGTTTATTCCAATGCATATTTTTTTGTTTCTATACAAATTTTCTTTTAAAGTGCCTGTTCAAGGAAAAAAGTCATCATTTCATTTTATACAGCTTTTAAAAATGAAAAAAAAAAAAACTCCACTTCATTTGAACACAAAGAAACACAAATCAATTAAGGTTGAAATATAGGAACCTTTTATTTTCTTTTTGAGTAAATAATGTTGAAGTAAGGAAATACGGTATAACCTGAAAGAAGGTTAAATTAGATTTACTGAGACAACCTTTGGATTTACATTAAACAGTAAATGCAGTAAACACCTCACATGCCCAAATCCAGTGACAATGAAATGCTTCCTTAAAAAGTTTTGTTATTGCTTTTCATATTTTCCCTTGTTCAAGTTCAAGTATAAAAATGTCCAACAGTGTAAAATAGCCTATCTGATGTATATTAAAAGCAGTAGAAGCACAGCTATTGAACCTGGACAGGGACTATACATTCTAGTGTATAAAGCAGCATTTTGCTTAGTTTTTTTACAAGAATTTTCTTTTCTACAGTTCTAGATAGAACAAAAAAAAAAAAAAAAAGATCCTGCCTGCAAATCGGTCTGCATTAAATAAACATCTTACAAGAGGCATTAACCTAGCAGATATTTAATGAAATGCTTTAAAATTTGAAAATGGCATAGAAAAAATTTGTTTTTACAGTGCACATACAGAATTGTATCTTAAATTAATTAACATTTTTTGGTTGAGTATGCTAAATAATACTCCAACTACATCTACTCAATAACTTATAATACGCCATGAGATGAATACATTACTATGAATACAGTACCTCCACCAGGTGTCCGTCCGTAGAGCGCAGCATAACTCTCAAAATAAATAAATAACAGTTCTCTTTAAATAGCATTACAGTTGTAAGGCACTGCGAATGTATCATACTCGTTTTTGAGCCCTTAGCTTTTACTGCTGCTTTCTAGTACGCCGAGACATCCGCTTTTCTGAAAGAACAGAGAATAGATTCATCTCTCACTAGCAAGGACATGCTGGTGCACAGACATTTCTCCAGACAAACACCCACAAGAAAAAGAACGGATGAGTTTCCCCCGATTGAGCTTGCTTGTGTGATGGACGTTCATGGTTACGTTGGTTGTTGAAGTCGGTATCATGTTGTTCATTCCATAGAGGAGCTGCTCGTGACCGAGAGATAAGTTGGCTAGTGTTGAAAGTGACATTAGAATGGGATTTGGGAGCACAGCCTGCGCTAAAGCTTCCTCTCTCTAGGATAGAGGTGGAACTGCTGACAAAGCTGGACGAACACATGTTCCCAAGCGGGCCCAGGGATTAACATGTGACAGCTTAACAAACGAGCACAAGTGATGCGATCTTTTCAGAGCAATCGGTGTGTGCGTTTGGACGCGTGTGTGTTTGTGCGTGACTTGTTCTATCTCCACACAGCAGCTGTTGCCTGTTCCTCACTCACAAATCTTCAGCACTGACCTTTAGTCAATTTGGAAAATGCAAGTGCATGAATCAGTGCACGTGTGCAATAATGTGTAAATAGGTTTGCAGAGTTGACATTTCGGCCCAGTGTTAAAGAAAGAAGTGTTTAGGTATGTGTGCGTGTGAATGAGTAATACCATACAAGGCCTGTTCATAATGTTCGATAAATTGTTGGTTGTCTTTCAGGGGAAAGTGGCAGGAAATCTCTGCGGTTTGTTTTGTCTTCTGGCGGCTGTTTTTGCATAGTTCAACAAGTCAAAAAGGAGTCAGAGTAGAGAGACATTCAGCATCAGGAGCACAAAAAAAAGTCTTCCTGAAAAGGCCGGACAAAGCGACAATTCGATTTTCGTTCACTCCGTTTTCCCCCCCTCCACAGTCGTGTACTACTCCCTGATTGGCAGAGTTTCTTTGTTTTTACTCACGTGTTGAAAACATGCTCCATTTCCCTGATAATCAGAAAACAAAACCCTGCAACGCACATTAAAGGCAGAACAAAAGAATCCCTCAAAAAATGAGAATAAATATGTAAGTTAGAGGGCTTCCAAATCAAAACACTGTGTGGACATCTAGCGTCCTATATGAAGAAAAGTCTTCTAATATAATGACAGCATCTGGACTCAAGGCTTCTTCTACACCTCCAAGTCACAGTGATTAGTCACTGCGTTCTCCTTTAGCAATAAATACACTACATCAATATTAAGCATAATGTAACAATAACATTATTGATAATGGTAAAAGGTAAATCTCTGTCTTTATGCCTTCTCTCTCTCTCGTTTTTTTTTCACATTTTTTCGTTTTTGGTTTCATCACAGCAAGTTGGAAAGCGATGGAGTTCCCACCTCACTTCAACACATCCATCAATCATCACCATCACATTATCCTTTCCCTGGTTCGATACCTCTACACATCCAACAAGCAGTCACTCGGCACCGGGGTTTCTCTCCCGTCTTGGTGCCGCAAGCTGCTATTGCATGCGCTCAGCCTGTAGTTGCTGGGGCTGATATTGACCGAACGCTGCGGCGGCCGCAGCTGCGGCTGAGCCTGGAGTGGCAGCGGCCAATGGTTGCTGCATAGCATAGCCGTAGCCGGAAGCAGTGACGTAACCGGCTGCAGCAGGAGAGGCAGCATACGGGTACTGCTCGTACGCTGCAGCGGCAGCCGCAGCAGTAGCGGCGCTGGCGTACTGCGCATATGCGGCTCCAGTGTAGTCGATGTAGGGCGAGGATGCAGTGGCTGCAGCCGCTGAGGTTTGCTGCATGTGAGGGATCACCACGCTGGGCTGCATGAATGCCTGTGGGTATACGTAATGAGCAGGGATCCTGCGACACACAAACAAACAATACCGTGTTAGTCACAACGTAGTAGAGCTGCAAATCGCATGTGGTTTCAAGTGTAGAAACAAAACCAGAGGGCACAACCCACGCTGTGGCCAAACAATCCACAATCCAAACCAATTCACACCCATTTCCCACCAACACCAAAGAAATGCCTTGTAGTGGTTATGAGAGTTATAGGGTTGCCAAAATAGTCATTCCAATGTAAAAAAAAAAACCAAAAAACCAGTCTTATTCGACTTTGGGCCAGGAGATCTAAGCAAATCTGCTCCTAGTGTTGATTTTTGTAACTCAATACGAATAGTTTCATTTTAATTTATTTTCATTTTTAATTTCAACAGCAGCTGCAGTAATCAAAGAGACAGCAAATTCCCAACATTATTACAAGCATGTTGCAAGTCACATGGCTTGTTTTAGAGTGCAGTAGAGGTGGAAATTGGGAAAGCAGAGAGCTGATAAGGTAAGTCTACATTGTGACTGAGTCACCGCGGCTTTGACAGCTGAACAGTTTTCAATAAGAGACACTACGTTCAATAAGCTTTGTTCTGGATAGCACACACAGAGGGAATTTGGATGAAATAAGCAATCAGGAACATATCAGCACGTTCGATGTTTCAGTATGTTATGTTTCCCAATGCATTTGGAGAGGATTTTCCCCAGATACATTTTCACTGTTAGAATTGAATGGATTTTATTTACTAGATCTGAAATACTTCTCTCACTCATTTTCTTGACCAGTACTAGAAAGGACAAACCGGCTTAACAATGTAACAAGGGATTATGCTTAAAGGGTGCGCTAAAATTAGCACGAGCATGTTAGAACACCGTATAAACCCTAGCGCTAATATCAAATATCAAAGATAAAACTGGGGTTATCTAGCGCTATCATGGCAACCCTATTTTCAGCACACCATCATACGATCCACCCCACCAACAAACTGGAAATCACGACGCCAAACGAAGCACAAACTTTAAAATATAACGAGACAGAAAATAAAATGTTATCATCGGCATAAAATCAGTCACACAAAGCACAAAAAACAAAGAATACAAACAAAAGCACTCTGGGGTTTTTCCTCACTCGGGTCAAAAGGCAGAGCTGCTTCTAGAATATCCGATGCTGAGGCATTGTCAGCCTGAAGTTATGGAACTGCTTTGTGGCATAAATAAATAAAAGCACAGCACACAAACACACACACACGCACAATATAAAGAACGTGGGTTACGAAACACATTGTCCAGAGACACCTGAGCACGTCGGTCAATTCTCACACAAACACACCGTTCCAAAGCTGGAATTATTGTACATCACAACTGTGAAAACCCACACACACCCCCTTAGCTACAGAATTACACCACACATGCAGGCGACCAAGGTAGCAGAGCATGTTGCGCTAAATTGAGAGTGGACAGCTGAGAATAGCGGACATAGCTGGGCCCTTGCTCGTCACTATGGAGACACAGCGAGTCAACACCAGCTTTAATCATCATTATTTGACCAGTGAATGTTTCAGCCATCGCTTCCACAGATTAGAACACCTACAATCGTCTCGAGCTAGAGACCTCGGAGAGTTCGTATGTGACTTTTAGATATTTACTGAACTTCGGTAAATTGTTTCAAAATTGAATCTCTCCATTGATATAGCTTCCTCTCTGAATGACAAGAGGACATGCTCTTTTCATCAGCGACAGCAATTGTTGGTACGCTCAAAAGCTACAAGCATGTCTAAAATTCACACCAAACACTTCTACAACGTGTCCTGAACCACGATCGATCAGGGCCAGTCCGAAAACACAGCAGAGATCCAACAACAACTTTAAAATAAACCCATTTGTAGACGGGATCTCAAACTCGAACCCTACAGACAGATTGAACTCAGGACCATTATTTAAATGGAGGCAATAAAGTTTTGCCTATTGACACGAATCATGATGTTTTGTATTCATGACATTTCACTACAGAACACATTAAGTCGGCCCGGTTTTTATTTTATGTTATTAAAAGTTCAGATGATCGAACCAAGAGGTCAAACCAGAAAAGAACAGCATGATCTCAATGATTAATATAATCATTTATTAATGGTGTGTCACAGTGGGGGAAGGCTGAGGTCACCCCACTTTACATTTACAGTATTTGGCAGACGCACTTATCCACAGCGACTTACATTCATGCTCACACTGAGCAGTTGAGGGTTAAGGGCCTTTGCTCAGGGGCCCAGCAGGGGTAGCATGGTAGTGCTGGGAATCAAACTCTGGTCTTCAGATCAGCAGTCCAACACCTTAAGCACTGAGCTACCACTTCCCTTTAAAAACATTCTGGCTATCCAAGTATAAAGGTACTATGGATGGACTGAACCACATGAGTAGAAGGGATTTATTGACATGATTGTCATTCATAAAGTTTTCAGTTAAATAAACATTTGGTAAAAGGACAAAAATCATCCTCAATCAAGCTGCCCTGTGAGTCCCAGGCCAAGTTTCCACAAATTAATCAACAAATTAAGATAATCCTAACAGGTAGAAAGGAAGCTGTACTCCTTAATAACTTCATTTGGAACACTCTACACTGAGTATATATTAATTTGTTACTTATATACAGTATATATAACCTTATTAAAATCAAGCCAAACAAACTTAACAAGCACTTAAGAGACCAACTGTTCTTTCTCTTGCTTACTGCATTGAACACAAACTGGTGGCATGGTGTGCACTCAGCAACTGTTTATCTAGTAGCCACCAATAGCCCAGGGCCTGTAAAGAGAACATTGCCCATGGGATTCAGAAGTCCGTTTCCTCCTCGGGCACTGGTTAAAAATACCTCTGTTACCAAGCGGCATGCCAGACCACAGACTTTTTTCTCCATCTGACAGGACTGCTGTGGACAGTCATATTCATGTCCGTTTCTAAATAAAGCGTTGAGCTCAAATGCCATGGAGAAAGTGTCCCTCACATTTAGCTCCAGGAAGCACACCTGTTAGAATCCATTAAAACCAAAGTGATTTTCCAAAAGGCTTGTGAAACACATGCAGAAAGACTATTAATGATTGGATTACTTCATGTTTCGCCGTTTTAAATCCAAAGCCAATATCAGAGCCAAAGAAAAAGGTTGCATTACATGAGACACAGGATAACAGGATCATATGGAGTAGGTTAGTCAAATTAATAACGACATTAAAATTAAAACTCCCCACATATAGGGCCGTACACTGACTCCCAATGTGACACTACTGTGTTGGCTTTGGCTCTATATCAACATGAGCCCACTGCTCCAAGGTCAGAAACATCAGGTTCCCTTTCAGCTGCCCTATACCATACTGCTGTTATGCGAGAGATTCCTTTTAGGCGACACTACATTATAATGAGGCTGTTTTCCACAGTGGACCTCATTGCTGTGTGCGAGATGCAGGCCAGCTCCCAAAGCCAGTGAGAGATAGAAACAGAGAGAGCAGTCCTAATGCGACTGCACTGTCAGCACTATGGCCTTTGTGTGGCACAATGGAGAAGCTTGTTTTCCTTAACACCACACGGGCCCATGTGATAAAGGCTCATTTAGAGGCCAGTGCCTTTCAGACATTTGCTTGTGTCACATTGAGGGGCTTTAACACTGCACACACATGCAGGCACACACACACACGGGATACAATAATACAAAAGCTAGAAGCTGTTCTGAAAACTACCCCAACATATCCAAACTTTGTAAGGTTCATCATAAAAGAAAGTTAGCTTTTCAATGAAAGCGAGTCAGTCATTTTCCCTTGTGTACAACAACGTATCAGTGATTAAAAGTCTGCAGGTCTCCAGGGACTATAAATCCACTGATGGATACTTTATGGGGAGAGAAAGAGACAGAAAGCGAGAGAGAAAATGGGAACAAGCAGACAGATAAAAGTGTACAAAGAAGAGTGACCGAGGGAAAAGGAAGACTTATATAAATCTATCACTGTCGCGACATTGGTCAGTGGGAAAAGGAAAAAAAAAAAAAAAAGCAAAGTGCAAGCAAGTGGTTGTTGGGTTGTTTGGTTGAGGCGGGTAGAGGAGGGGGTTTATAACCATGTCACACAAAAAGATTGCACTCACTCCAAAAACAAGACACCAAAAAACAAGCTACAGCAAAAAAAAGCATCAAAGGAAAGCCCCACTTTGCTGCTGTGGCAAAGTTATCACACCTCCACAATTCGGAAAATCAACAACCCCAAATCAGCCTTTTCCCCCAGTAAATAAACAAAGCACACAGTTTTAGCTTTTAACACCACTTCATGTCTGTAAAGAAAAAGGCACACGCAGCTCTATGCACTATTAAAAATAAGAAGTCCAAACCAAAATAAAAACCAACATACATGCATATGTAATCACCATTTCGAGCTTGTTTGCGTGTGATTGAGTCTACAGGTACAGTAGCTATTGATCTGAGCAACGCCCACAGAGCTATTCCTCAAACCATGAGTTAGCTTAACCCATATCGAGCCTGTCGGACCAGAGAAAGACAACATGGAGTCAAGCTACAACGTCGATTCATTAATAATAAAAGAAATACAGAACACATCTCACACATACACACTGACCACACTTTTTTAACACTAGCAAAAATAAGGGGTGAAACTGTGGTTAGCAATTAACAAGTACTTTAGGATTAACACCTGTATATAATGTATTAGCCTGCTGGGAGCATTGAACAAAGAAAAACTGGAGATGGCTTTAAGATAAGATATAGAATTATTACATGGCTACTCACCCATAAGGTCTCTGGATGAACGCCGGATGAATCTGGGGTACACCAAAAGTAAATCCTATGTAGAAACATAAATGTCAGATATTTCTGGTTGAAATACGTCTGTATGAGTTAATTCTTTTCCCATTTATATAGATTAGTGTTGTACAAAGTTGGAGCCGGTAAAGCGTACACGGATACATGATCATGCTTTAAGGATGGCCAAGGAGACACCGGACACAGCATGTTTTCCAAAGAGAACATGAAACCCTCACCTGACTGCATCACCCGTGGCTTGGCTCCCAGGTAAGCCAGGTTCACGTTGGCCTTCCTGCCGTCAATGATCGGGTTAGGGTCCTTGCAAGCTCTGTCTGCTGAAGAGCGGTCTGCCATTGTCACCTGTTTTTTTTTTTTTTTTTTTTTTTTTTTTAAAGAAATAGTTTATTGAATAAGGTGGCGTTGATTTTTACTGGATGTTATATATAATCAACAGAAAATTGTCATCTTTGATGCTTCTTTTCCTGCATTAATGACACTTAATTTCTGGGAGAGTTTAACAAGCTTTTGGATAACAGTGGACATGTTTAACAGTTATAATAAAAAAGGTTTTAAGCCAATAGTCAAGACATGTTTTGACTTTTCCGGATCACTTTGGCACTAAATGAGTTCTTTTATAAGCCAACAGGAGTACAGTAATGCAGAAACTTTATTTGTTTGGATCACGAGAACTTTCCAACAAATAATCCACCGATAATTCACAAACCCACATGTAACTCAAACGATTAGGAACACACGAGCAGACCTTGAGAGAAGGGACTTGTAGCCGTGCGTGTGTGTGTGTGTGTGTGTTGGTGGTTTTTGGCCTCACACAACAAACACCATCCTCCCTTAACACCCACTTAAGTTGCAATTATACTGAATTGTCCCACACAAATCTCATTAGACTTGTGGCCAGAGAAGGTTTGAGTTTGGAGGAGAAATGAAAAGTGAATACTCGAGTGTGTGAACACTGTGATGATGATGATGATGATGATGATATTAGAAAAAAAAGTGATGCATGATAAACTTCATAATAATAATAACAATAATAATAAACGTGTGGAGGATTTAAACAGGAGGAAAGCATACTTACAAAGCCATACCCCCTGGACTTTCCAGTCTGTCTGTCTGTAATCACGACAGCCTCCTCGATTTCCCCAAACACCTCAAAATATTTCCTCAGACTGGAGTCCGTGGTGTGATACGGCAGCCCTCCGACAAAAATCTTTGTGTAGGTGGTGTCCTTTTGGCTGGAATGCATCGTCAGTCCTGAACAAACGCTCACGTGCGATACGGTTAGAAAAGAAAAAACTAAACAAAAAAAGTAGTGCAATGTTTGAGTCGGTACAAATCGATATTGTCAACCGCTGTTTCTTTAAAACACGAGAAGTTACGAAGAATAATACACGGGGTTACAGCGACAACCTTTTTTTTTAACTCGAGGTAGATTTAATGTCACTTCTGAGGCGTTTTAAACGAATTGTTTCGAAGATCATCAGGTGGGTTACACTCCGCTTACTGAAAAAGAGCCTGTGACCCATTCCTAAATGCGCCCGATTTAACCACGCCCACAGGAGGAGCCGTGTGTTAAACCACGCCCACCGCACGCGCCTAACGCACAAACAGCTGGAGAACGGACAACGGGGTAGTTGTGCGCACCCCCGTCAACAAACACTTGTTGCTTTGATAAGTGTGTGTGTGTGTGTGTGTGTGTGTGTGTGTGTGTGTGTGTGTGTGTGTGTGTGTGTGTGTGTGTG
>JAOUQX010000023.1:10351696-10362838 GCA_028566295.1 Liobagrus marginatus
ACACACACACACACGCGCGCGCGCGCTCAACCTCACGTGCTAGCGCGCGCGTGTGTGTGTGTGTGTACATAAGCAGAGTACGCAACGTACATACGCAGCACTTTGTACTTTGCGAAGTTTAGCTCGCAGCTCAAAGCCAAAAAATCGGCCGAGAGACGACTTGTATCTCAAAAAAACTCGTTAGTTGGGTCACTCGTAAGTCGAGGCCTCACTGTATATTATCAGGCAGTACATATATACTATATGTATATTTACACATATATTATCAGGCAGTTTGGACAGCCGATTGTAATGTTCGGCTGATAGTTTTGATTGGACTAAGTGTTCTAGGTGCTATGCCTTCCACCGACGATATAAATTACATATAAATACATTTAGACCGATTAACTTGGAGTGCTATCAAGATAAAAAGACACTTTCAACCAGCAGAACAAAATCTCCTACCCTGCATTTAAAGCCAGAGGAAGGAACGCAGCATTGTGTGATGTGCTGAACTTCACTGAATCACCGAAGATCACTGAAGAATGAAGGCAAGTTAGACTGATGCATATTCTGGGTCAATTGCCAAAAATTAATGGCACACGCGAGAACACCAGCAAGTTGCTGAAGATAATGAGAGGTTCAAGAGCACTCGATTTCTTTAGGGAAAGTATATTTAAAAAAGCTGTCATTGGACTTGTTGTGTCAGTTGGAGGAAATGATTATAACTTGACCACCCATTCTGCATAATATATGATGTGGTGGTGGAGAATAAAAGAAACTTGCTGCCAAAGAGTTAACCTTGAGGTGAATACAGCAAAACGCTAAACAAAGAGTAGCTGATATTTTAGATAGCTTTCCTATTTCGAAGCAAAACAAATAAAAAATAAATCAGACAAATACACGAAGGAAAATCTATTACCCGTGTTGCTGTTTAAACTCTAGCCAAACATGAGAAAACAGAAGATCCCATAAAGAAAAGGCGGGCACCCGTCCAGTTTCCAGCCAACTTCTACATAAAGGGCATATTTATTCAGTATTTATATAGGGCAACGACAGAATATGGCCAAAAGTATGTGTACACCAGACCACTGAATCCCATTCCAAAACAATGGGCATTACTATTCCCGTTTTTTTGCCCCTCCATTCTCCTAGGGTTAGGGTTAGGTTTCAGAGTTTCTTTTGGCTGTTTGTTCACACCCGAGCACAATAGGTCAGGAACTTATGTTTGTCAAGAAGGCCTAGCGAACTCTGCTTCTCAGCTTACTCTTAAGGTGCTCAGAAGGGTTGAGGTCAAAGTTCGATTGCTTCCAGTGAGCAAACTCTAAATACTGCAGATTACAGCGGCATTCTGGACAATTTGTGTGCTTCAAATGTTTGGGAGAAACCATGTTGTGGTCAGGTCTCCATAAACATTTTAGCCATATAGTGTTATCCATAGCAATAAATTTAAAATAGTTTAAAATCTTACCCATCAAGCATAGATAGGCGTTTGCACTAACTCAAACTGTAATATACAATTTATAGTTCAGAGATGATCATAGAGACAAAAAAAAGGGATGAGTCAATATGCTGAGTGTAAAACAAGCAATGGCAGTTCTTTTTGTTGAGTGTCACGATTAGGAGCTTAAAAATGGAAAAGCGAGATCCCTATAATATCAGGTCATAGTGCAACCATAGCGCAAATATTTCAATTAGTCATCTGGAAAATCTTCATAAGTGCTCATTGTCACAGTTGTAAATATGACTACTTCGTTCTTCCATGTTCTATGTAGAGAGACAGTACGACAGCTTTTGCTTTTAGGCAGTGTGTTAAACTGATTCACATCTCCTGGAAGGAAGTCTTTTAAAATCCAATCAATCAGATGCGACACCGTGAAAGTGTTTCCAAATTTGTGCCATATGGATCAGACGTTTTGCCAACAGTTAGTACGGTGGGCATCTTAGGCTGAGATTAACAAAAAAGTAACCCGGTATTGTGCAATGGACTAACACAATGTAAGCATCAACTGAAAAGGCATCATTTTGAAATATTATTTTAAGGAGTCTCTTTTTATAGATTAATCTACTCCTCAGTTCTCTCATTCAGCGTCTGTGTTGAATGGAACCCTCCCAACAGACATGCAGAGATAAATCAGTAAATCAAACCCTGCATATTATTTGCTACTGATTTGTTTAATTTAGTAATGCACTCACCGGAGGCTTTCAGTTTACAATTAATTTTTTATGTTATTCATTAATTGATCATGGTTAAGGTAAATATTTTTGGAGAAAGGGTTTGGAGCTCTTTTTTTTTTTGTTTTTTTTCTCCCCCTTTGTTAAAGGGCAAAGTGAGTTTGAAATCTCTTTTCCAGTAGACAACAAAGGGGAATTAATCTTTTTAATTTGAGTTGTCGCGCTTAATTTACAGCTGTTAAGTATTTTTCTCTTGCATAATATAAGGCAGAAACTCTTTAGCACTTTATCAAATACTTTGCCATTTGCTTGCTCTTTAATGAAAGGTGTGAAGGGGGAGACACAACTAAGCACATCCACGTACAGTACACAGCATCAATTATGAGTGGAATTGGGACTAAATTCATTCAAATTTTGATCAATTTATATTTTGTATGAAACGTTACATGTAAGAGTTCATGTTTGAGCTTTGTTTTTGGGTGTTTCTGACATTTTGCAAGCAAGCTTTCTTTCCTTCACCTTCGATTTTAGACGTATGGTTGCACAATTGCCAGCTCTGTTTTGCTTCAGTTGACTGCATGTATTTAAAGCAAAGTGCATGAGGGCACTCACCCCTTTTTGTTTCCATCTCTCTCTCTGGCTATCTTTAGTGCCCCGTCTTTCCCTCTCTAATAACTGGAATTCTAAAAAAGCGTGCATGCATGGCAGATTAACAGCGGCTTTGCTCCGGCGTTCTTTTCCCTCCATTTCTCCCCTCTCCCCACATCTGTTTAAGCTATCTCTTTGCAGTCTGCTGTTGTCCTAGAAACCAAAGCAAACAGCGGACCGCTGCAGCCCGGCTAGTACAATACCTCCCTGTCTTTCTGTCGTTCTCCAATCCTCCTCCCCCCCAGTTGCTTTCCTCCCTAAACCTCCTCCTCCCTTCTTCCCAGAGGCTTCACATCAAATCAGCGCTCTTCATCTGAGAGTCTAAATTGAATTCCGTTTTTTTCCTGCATCCAGTGAAAAAAGAATTATGAGTTTTACAGTGTGTGCATGGAGGGTGGTGGTGGGATCGGCTGGTGCTGGGAGAATCTGTAAGTAGTGGTTTGGCTGAAATAAAAGAAAAAGTATGTGGTGCTCAGTATAACTTCAATTTTAAATGAGCCTGCCTGTCTGGAGCGGCTGCCACTCTCATCCTGTAGCCCTTCCTCCCGGCTTTCTTTATTTTTTAACTTCCAGTCCGTCCGTCCGTCCTTGATATAATCCGGCTACTCTTGGACACTTGTGAACGCACTTCATAGCAAGTTCACGTTAGCTTTTGCATTGCAGAGAATAAGCATACATTTTATGGAACTGCACAAGTCTCTCTACCCTCCCACCCCCCTTCACCTACCACTCCTCCCCTATTTATTGCGCAAAGGCACAGAACGTTCCACCTTTGTCATCTTGAACGATGGGGCATAGCCTCTTACCTCATGCGAAAATCAACTTGGCTTGCACGAGTTAACCGCACGGCTGTCTTATTTCTGTGTTGTGGTGGAATTAAAGTTAGATATTTGTCTGGCCCTCTCGGATCCCTTCTTCAACCAGTAATACTGTATATCATGTCCAACTCGTTCAGAGGGTCTCGTCCAAAACCAAGGGGTCAACAATGCACCATAGATTTAAATCCCCCTTAATTCCCATTTAAATTAAATTCTCCCCCCCCCCCATATGGATCTTGCATAAAAATGAAAATCAAATCACTGCCACCAAAATCTAGCACTTCATTTTATCCAAGTGTTTTGTTTTTTTGTGCCTTTCCATTCTACTGATGTATACATTATGGAGTAAGGCAGATTCTGCTCCCGGCTAGTAAGGCTAGGCCATGTTGGCATACAAGCTAATAGATACTGACAGCCTAACATTGTGCAATGCGTTGAAGCAAAATGTAGCTGAAAACTAAGGTGAAATGTGAATGCCAGGGGTACGACTTATTTCTTCTGGGAAATAAACCAGAAACCCATCGGTTTAATTTGCTCGCAACATGTGCCCAAAGACTTTGATATTCGAAGGCACTTGGTAAGGAATCATGATTAAAAAGCATGACTAGTTAACCGGGCAGCGGCATCGCAACACTACATCATATTGTCTGTTGGCCAGTTCCTGGTATTACGTAGATTTTTGTAATTGGTTTTAATGTTGCTGTTTTATGAGAGTTTAATCAATGCAGTCTCAAATCTCGATTAGTTTGCCACTCCTGGGCTGTGTGTGTTTGTTTGTAAGGCAGGCCTGTATTTCTTTATAAGGTATTTCCATTATCTAAACAGAGCAATACCTATGACTGTTTCTATTCGTATACCCAAACCTTGACCTTGACTTCATGTCCTCAAATATATATATCTATATAAATATATAAAAGGGAGATTACAGAATTAATCCTGCAAACCTGCCACAAGATGACCCAAAGCTTTCCACCAGTCGAACGCTAAAATAACACTATGTCTTACTGAGTCACCTTTTTCCTGTGGCAGCTTTTTCACTGGGACACTATGTTCCTTAGTCAGACCTTCAGAAGATCCAACTGCGTCACTCAACGGTTTCACTTACGGTAAAGGAAAACGATGGCGTCCGCCTTCTATTTTCATTTTTCTGAAGAGTCCCCCTTTCTACCTCTTCCCCACCCCATCAGGGTTTCATTCACAATTAGAATTTTGACGGTTACGGCTGTAAACAGCACCAGAGAACAGCCGATTCAAACAGAAGAGCTGTTTGCAGTGTGTGAGAATTTAGCATTTTGTTTGTTTTGTGAGACCGCACAGAGAGCGTGCTTGTGTGTATGCCCACACAAATCTATGTCTCTGTAATTTTTTCATGTCCGTGTACCACAGGAGATGTGCGTGTGCGCCTGTGGGTGTGTGTAATTCAGCTAGTGTGGGAGAGAGTATTCTGAGCTTATTGGAGGCTGAATAATGAGGTGCATGGGAAAAGATGGAGGTCATATTGGGATCCCTGCCCTCATTCATCAGAGCTGGCACACCACGACAGAAAGCCTCTTCAGAAACATTAAAAACTCCTTCCAGGGCCACACACACACTCACACTAACACACACACACACTTGCTTACTTTCTTGCCAAACCTGCAGAGCCAGCAAACTCTGTAATTTACTGGGTAGGGGTAGTTAAATGGGAAAATGTCTTGTTTATTTATTTTTTTCTCGTGCTGTTAGCATGCGTTTTTCATGGCTAACTTTTCTCTTGGGCGGGGGGTTGTTGTTTCTTTCCAATTCTAAATAGAACACTGATAAACCAAACGTCAAGCAGAGGTGTCTACACACACCTTTCAAGATATAGCTTTGTGTTTCCAACAGATAATCTGCCCTTTATCTTCTAAGAAATCTGCCTTTTACCTTGTATCCATTTTAAACCATTATTAAATATTAAAGAAATGGACATTTGTGTGTAACGTTGTGTGAACTGTTCAGTCAAAAAAATTAAATAAATAAAGACCATCTGGGGTTCTGTGTCAATTATAGTTAAAGACCATGATACAGTGGCGCTGGAGCGTAGAGAGAGGGTTACAATTACTTGCTGAAGAGCCCAACATTGGCAGCTTGGCAGTGGTGGAGTACGAGTCCTGGTCCTCCAATTAGCAACCTCCAGAGCCTTAACCATTGAGCTACCACTCAAACCACATCTCTACTACACTATATGGCCAAACAGTTGTGTAGGATGTCTCTAGTTGCTGCAGCATTAAGATTTCACTTCACGGGAACCAAGAAGCCCGGACACTATTCCCAGCACGACAACGCTAAGCTGCATGAAGACATGGTGTGTTCTGATTAGTGTGGAAGAACCTGATTGTTCTGCACAGAGCCCTGACAGACTCAACCACACTGAACATTTCTGGGATGAACTAGAACATGAACCTCCTCATCCAACATTAGATACCTGATCTCAATAATATTATTGTGGCTGAATGATCAAATCCCCACAACCATGTATCAGCATCTAGTGGAAAACCTTTTCCAGATGTGTCGAGGTTATTATAGGAGGAAGCGCGAGACCAAATTTGGAATAGGATGTGATTGTCAGGAGTTCCAATACTTTTGGAAATGCGGGTCTATGTAGATTAATTTTAACATAAGGTTCACGTGCGTCTTTGTTTTCAGCTCTTAAGCACCATGCTTAACAGGAACCTTGTGTGTGTGTGTGTGTGTGTGTGTGTGTGTGTCTGTGTGTGTGTGTGTGTGTGTGTGTGTGCGCGCGCGCGCGCGCGCGCCATGTTTGTACCTTTAGCCTGTGCCTCATCCGTCTTCCCAGCACATTTAAGAAATTTTCTTGGAAGATTAATGGAACTTGCTATCGTAACTAATTGGCTGCTAATGTAGATTAATGTTATACTAGAAATAAAAAGGCTGGGCATGGGGTTTAAAAGGAGCTTCAAAGTATTCTCTTGTTATCCTCTCAGTCTTTGACTCTGATATTCGACATGAGACACAGCAGCAGCATGGAATTGGGTTTGCATACTCCCTGAATTATGCAACATTTCATGCGAGGTTATCCGGACGTGATGAATCATTTATTTGTTTGAAACTCCACCTATCAACATATTCCCTTCTGTCGAGCAGTTATTTATAAGCCCTAATGCTGGGTAATTCCATGCTTTGATGCTATGGAATTCCTAGTTATAAACGAGTGAAATATGCGTCCAACTGTGTCCTTGCTGTCTTTCTTTGCACGTGAAGAAAACTTTCAAAAAGAGCGATTTGTGGCTTTTATTCTAGTTCTAACCCCAAAAATCTAATTATGGCATAATCCTAGAGTTTGCCTCGACCGTTTGGAATCTTGCTTGCTTCATGATCTTCAGTGTCATCACAGAAGAGTTTTGCGGGTTCTGGCTGGAACCACACACCCGTCTTCCAACCTAGCAAACTATTTGATTACCTCACTGGATATACTTAATGAGGAGGGAGTAACGGTGACAAGGAAATACATCACATAACATCACACAACAGCGGATATCAATTACGACAAATTGCATTTGGCACATGATATTTTATGCAGATGAAATCTGCTGGCTTTCAGAATGTGAGAGCAACAAATTGAGCACTTAAAGCAATATAGATTGAAAGTTCCCTGGTTTTTGGTTTTGATATTAACTTTGAATGGATCTTGCTTTATATGTTGTGCAAGTAGCTTTCAGTTGCATTAGGCCAAATCCAAAGCAGATTATTGGAGTTTAAGGTTGGAGGAGTTGAGGTAGTGGCATAGAGCCCAAAAGGCAGTCTGCTTGCACGGATAAATGAAAAGAAAATAAGATTGCACTTTGGGGCTTTTAGTTGCAGTGGTTTTGGTTCCAGTAAATCAGAACCAAGATATTTCTGACTAATCACCGAACCCTAAATGAGGTTGTAGTGGCTCAATGGCACGGTTCTGGTCAGTGATCAGAGGGTCGGGGTTCAAGCCTTGCACCAGACAAGCTACAGTCATTGGGTCTTTGAGGAAGGCACTTAACCTCACTTGTTCCAGGGGTGCCACACGTTCTGACACTGCACTCTGACCCCAGCCTTCAAATTCTTAAGGTGGGATATGCGGAATAAAAACATTTCACTGTGTGTATGTGATGATAAGATCTGAATTTGAATTTAAAATGGAACCATTCCTTCGTGATTGCTGTGTTCTCTTCTGTTTTGATGCGGCCCCTCAATCCTCCACATGATCCAGGGGTTCAATGCGCTCATATTAATGGCTTTTAGCATATGCCCTTAACATTGAGCCTTGACTTGAACATTGACTTTCATTGAGCCTATTTTAACAACAGCAGTTAAGGGCCCAGTAGGTTTGTTCCCCTTGGGGGAAATTCTCATTCTTTTTTTGATCAGCAAACACATCAGCCTTTCCAGTTACCGGATTTTAACCCATTGAACCGTTATCGTTTATAAATGAAAACACCAGCTGAGAAAATATCTGAACGAATGATGCGATCTCGCCTGGACACCTCCAGAGACTTGTAGAATTGATGCCAAGACACAGAATATATTCTGGCACCTCATAGTGGTCCTAACACCTTGCTAAGACATGCTGTGCGTGTGTGCGTATGTTTCTTTTAGCCAAGGGCTAAAAATGTGTGTCTGCCTGTCTAAGGTAGACATCCAAGCCCCCCCACCCCACCAAAGCGAAGGTATTTTCATGTCTGTACAAAAGTGAGTGTTGCAGTAAATATTTGTCGTTGTCTGCGTGATCCAAACTGCATGAATGAAGTCAATGTGTTGTGCCTTTCCTTCTGCTCCAGCTCTCATCTTGAAAAAAGCCTGCAGATGCTGATGGACCGAGTGGACGACATGTGCCAAGACATCAGCAAGTACAACAACTACAGCCGCAGTTCGAGCAAACAGCAGCAGCAGAAACATCAGGTAGCACATTCCTCTGATTCGTAAGCCTGCTTTCTTGCCTTCGTTAGACACAATTACAAATGTTTAGTCTTTCAGGGAATAGAGCATCCTTTTCTTATGTTGGGATTGTTAACCTGTTTCAAATTAGAAGAACAAGTTAAAGAGTTACAGCTGTCCTACAACACAAACATTCTTAAAGGCTGACCGTTTTATTGGGTATTTTTGTGCGCTTTTTAATTTCTTTTTTTTTTCTCTTCTTTTTATCCACCCCCACCACTGTCCTTTTATTCTAGGAACCCCAAAAAGTGCTGACATACTTGTGTGGTGTTTAGCCAATTTGCTTGAGTCTGTTGTATTAAGACGTCTCACATTACGTATTCAGCATAAACCACATGGTGAATATTTATTCAGTTCTGTGTGTTTTGTTTGGCCGTGTTCCAAATGAAATATCTGCTCATAAAGTGCCCTTAGAATTTTAATAACCACCTGGGAAAATCATTCCTCTGGATATGTCTCACCTTTTCATCCTGTGCATAGATCCGAAAATCAATCATTAGCCCTGAATGAAGTTCTCAGTGCCTGCTGTCTTGCATGTCCAACCAAAGCACCTGCTGGTTGATCCAGTTGTGGTTTTCTTAATTTCCCCCTTCCTTGAGATGGACAGTCATGCTGCCCAGTGCCCTCCAGCTTAGAAAACGTCTTGTAAGCCATTTTTTGCTATGGCTTGTCAGTTCTGGCAGCTTCAGCACCAGCCCCCATGGAAAAGCGCCATCGCATATCAGTGCACATGCTTCTAACAGAGTTCTTGCTTCCAGCATATTAGAGGTTTCAGCACTTGTTCTTCAGAGGTGTCCATTGTTTTGCTGCAGTCCAGAGAGACGCAAAGCCTTCTAAATTGGCTCAGTGAAACAAGATGCGCTTGAAGGAAATCAATAGAGTTGCTATCGGTCTCAAGTTCAGGGGATAAAGCGAGAACCGCTTTTGTGCCGTGTGCTCCGATACACAAGTGTACGCTTCTTCCATGTGTGACCGACATGGACAGCGTGTGCCGTATGGAATGTACATGTGCTTATGGTTCAACTGTCATAATAATAAATGTCCAGGCCTAACTTTTCATGGTTATTTACATGTATTTATTTTTGTCTAAAATGTATCTGCCATATTTTAGATCGGACGGCTGGAGCTGTGCGTATGCGTTGATCTGTCCAAATTTTAAGTGATTATTTGGTATATTGATCTGTTGTTGACGTTCTGACACCAATGCTTAGTTTTCAAAGATGCATCCAGCTCGATAATTATTAGCCCCTTGGAAAAGATGGGTATGAAAAGTGTCTAGGTGGATAATGAGCTAAATCTTAGAGGTTTGCAGTGGGCTTGGTACGAGGAATAAGCTCATTTATGAAATTCAGTGTCTTATTAAATTTACATAGTTTCTAATCTTATGCTGATGAAAGGAAATTTGGGCCCCAGTGAAACGAAGTCATGGGCTCGACTGCTTAAGCGGGGGAAATAATAATATCATGATTGTATCGTTTTGTATTTTGAGCTTTATTTCACCTATTATAGTATGCTAGATGCTCGGGCAAAATCCCATACAGTGCTGATCCAGCATTTTATGCCATTGTTAACCTGCAATACATACAAATATTGTCGATTTTATTCCCTCCAGCAGTCATATGTATCAAGAATTGTATTTATAGATTGTTTTTCATGTGGCAGGTCTTTTAATTCAGGTGTTTAACGCTGTAATTAGTCACATCATCTTTTGGAAATGTTGGCGTTGGCATGTTCGGCTACTGTTAGCCTTGTTGTCATGCCCACAACTCGTTAGCTGAGCGTCTGATGAATATGGCACCTAAAACGGGAAACACTTTTAGGATTTCGAAAGCTACTCTCATCAGTTGGATTCTACCAGATTTCCAGGAGGTGTGTGCGCGCCAAAACAAACTCCAGTACCACAGGAAATCATGTATGGACATCAGAGGAAATAAAGTTTCTCAAATGTGGTGGATGCACGTCATGTATCAACTTAATTGTGCCCTTCATTGCCATCCTCTTCTTGCCTCTGACAGTGTGTTCGTTCTGCTTCGTTATGCACCACCTGTGGCTTGAAAGTTTGACCCTTAAGTTTTTGTTTCATTAGGAGATAATTGAATCGGTTCAGGCCAGTTGCAGGTTAATGACCGCTGCTCCTAATATCAAGGTCATGTTAACCGTTTGTACTCCTCTCTGGCTATCTCTCTCTTTATCCTCCAGTATGTCCAGAGGCGCCAGCAGGAGAACGCTCAGAGGCAGAGTCGAGGCGAGCCTCCTCTTCCTGAAGAAGACCTCACCAAGCTGTTCAAGCCTCCACAGCCTCCTCCACGCATGGATTCCCTGCTCATAGCAGGTCGGTTTTCACACATTAACCCCTAATCTTTTTGTATCCCATAATTGCAGAGAATGCCAGTAATTATGCAGTATACCAAATGTTATGGTGGCCAAGGGTGACGGTGGCTCAGTGGAGGGTGATGGTGGCTCAGTGGATAAGGCTCTGAGTCAGTGATCAGAGGATCGGGGGTTCGAGCCCGGCTCCAGACATGCTGCCATCATTGGGTCCTTGAGCAAGACCCTTAACCTCACTTGCTCCAGG
>JAOUQX010000023.1:10431003-10447012 GCA_028566295.1 Liobagrus marginatus
ATACAGTTTTACAATACAATACATTGATGCATGTTGGGTGTGAAGGCTAGGCTATCTGGCCTAATCCCACAGAAAACTACTGTAGGACAGAAGAGCTATAAAAGAATGCCAAACAGCATGCAACATTCACGAGCGGTGAAGCTGCAGACTGGCCAACGTTCTCATGCTGATGCCTGTCCACCTCCAAAAGGTCCTACAATGGGCACATTAGCGTCACAACTGAACCATGAAGCATTGGGGGAAGGGGGCCTGGTCTGATGAATCAGACCAGTTTTTTTTTTTTTACTTCATGTGATGGCACCAGGATGCATTATGGGGGGAAAAGGCGAGGCAGTGTAATGCTCTGAATAATATTCTGCTGGAAAAGCTTTGGGCTTGGCATTCAAGTGGATGATCCATTAACACCCACCACCTACAGACTGCTTACACCACTTAGACAATGGTATACTTTACTGGCAAAGGTCTCTTTCAGCCTAATAATGTACTTTAGTATTATTTTTTAAATGTTTTTGTGTTGAACTCCAAATTCCCCAGATCTCAATCTGAACAAGTATCTGTAGGATGTGCCGGACAAACAAGTCTGATCTATAGAAGCCCCACCTCAGAGCTTACAAGGGCTTAAAGAATCTGCTGCTACAATTCTTGCTGCCAGATTCAACAGTACACTTTCCAAGGCCATGTTGAGTCCAAGCCTTGACAGGTCAGAGCTGTTTATGCAGCACGAGGGGATCCACACCATATTCAGCAGGTGGTGTTAATGTTATGGTTAATTGGTATATATTTCTAGACGTTATTCCAGCTTTGTGTAAAACACTTTGCAGGAATTACTTAGATTTGGTCATGTTGTGTAAATATCTCTTTTGTCGCTGTAAAACATGACGAAAGCGTCTTTTTTGTTACATTTGGAATTTTGCAAGAGGTAAGAGGTAAGTTTTTTTTTTTAGCCGTGACTACATCAAACACTGCTTTGTATATTAGAAACCTAAACAGAAGAAAGAGACAGAAGCTTTTATTTTGTTGCAAACGACAGGAAAATAAATACGATGGTCCCTATCACATGGAAATTTAAGCAGATGGGGCCGGATCGTCTTAGGATCTTTTCATACATTCCTTCTTATCTGTCACTGCCTACTTCATAAAACAAAGACATTACCAACACTGACAGTTTGTATAATTATGGCATCCAGCGCACTAAAGAACTCTAAAAACCATTTTGGCGCTTTTTGAGCTTTGTTATTGTTAAAAAAAAAATAAAAAAAAGGGAATTAAATCCCTTGTATAAAGACACTACTTTTAAATAGAGGTATAAATATAGACGATTTTTGCAGGTATTTATGAAATTACAGTAAAATATAGACAATTTAATTCTAAATGGGGCAGAGACACTAAATCATTTCATGCTCTCAGGTAAGTAAAAGCTACGTTCACATATGTGGCAGTTGGCAGAATCCGTTGTCCAGAACAAGTTACCTTTATCCCATTTCTCAAGCCAACTGAACAGGTTGAGGGTTAAGGGCCTTGCTCAGGGGCCCCATGGTGGCAGCTTGGTGGTCCTGTGAATTGAATCCAAAATCTTCTGATCAGCAGTCCAACCCCTTAACAACTAAGCTACCACTTCCTTTATGTGAACACAATGGTATAAAGCACAATGGTAATAGTGCGTTATGAAGTCTTGTGTATACGTGGTAGGATTTTGCAGACAAACTTCCTTTCACTATTTGGAGTGACTGCTTTGGCTGAGTCATTTCAGTTCCAACTCCAATCAGCAGGAGAAGACAATAATTACAATACTATGACACTGGCGTGGCACCGGACTATTTCCAAACTAAATGTTGAGATAAACAGTCAACAGGAATCGGTTTCACATTGGGCCAAAGTATGGCTGGTTGCACTGTTTGTGTTGTGTTTGTTGTCGTATTCATGTTGTAATTGTGTCGTGTTGTATAAAACAAACCAATGGCCACTATTCCAGCAATGTCAGCGCAGAATAACTATTAGCTAGCTTTAATTGATGCAATTAAACAAATGAATGGCTGGCAGTGTCTCCATTAAGAGTGGAAAGATTACATTTAAGAGCTATAACAAAATGAATTATTTCTTATACTATATAGTTAAAAGCTTCTAACCATCATATCCATTAAAGTTTTGGAACATATTAATTGCATAGTAATTGCTTTTACAATATGCTCCAGGCTCCTGGAAAAGCCGTCTACTTCGATGTATCTGTTTCTTGTTTACCGCAGTAGTATTAATGAGTTCAGGTGCTAATGTTGGGTGAAGAGGTCTGGTGGTACAGTCGGTGGTACAGTTCATCCCCAAGGTATTCAGTGGGATTCAGTCAGAGGGTTTCATTCACTTGGGTTCCATTCCAACTATAACACACCATGTCTTCATGGAGCTCAGGATCTTTGTGCACAGGAGCATTGACGTGCTGGAGCATTGTTTGAGTTACAACATACAAAGACATCCAGTATATTTATTGTATTGTAGCTTTCCTTTGACTTATCAGTCTTGACCTGGTACTTGAGTTGAAAAATGAAAGATAGATCTGTGAGATACAAAATCCATTGGTTCCACCTCCGGTTGATATTTCTTCCATTTCTCTCCTCTCTTTGTTCTAATTAATGTACATTGCACATATACCAGCCATATTTATTTATAGATTTATTTAGCAAATCTCAGTACAGTAATTGGCCATCATCATAATCAGCAATGCAAGTCTGAGATTTAATTATGTGTTAAGCTAAAAGGAACTTATTTGTCTCCAAGCACAAGGACTGGCAGAGCGAAAACATGTTTTATTTTTAATTCTTTCCCTCTTTGCCTGTAATGGTAAAGTTACAGCACTCTACATGCGACAGACATAGTATATATTCCTCTATGTAAGGCTTCCGCTTTGTTCAGCCCAGTTCCATGGGGTGCGTATGTGGGTGGGTGCAGGGGGCTGCTTCCAGGGAGCATATTTGCCAGCACTATCACGTTTCCAAGAAACCTCAAAGAAGATCTAAAACATGTTTTCTCCTTCTTTTTGCTTTTTCATGCTTTCCTTATCCTCCCCTTTTCCCTCCTGAGTGAAGCGGACGTTTTGTCTTCTACATCTATGATCGTGTCAGTCAGGGAGATGAAATATACTCACTTGCATTGCAGCTCAAACATTTGTTTTTTTTAAACAGCTGTTTACTTTAAATAGTTTAGTGGATTTTTTATAGACTTGCTACCACACTGTGATTAGGGACAATTAATAGTGTTGATTATATAAAGCGTTCTTTTGATCCCGGAAACAAGTCATTTTCGAGGGTCCTAGAACCTATTAATTCTATTCATAGGATGATGTCAGATCATATTTTATGTTCATATAAGCTAAGGATCAGATCTAAAATATGAGTTGTGCCTAGAATATTCATCTGGACATCTCATCCATTTCTGTCCCCTACCCTGATTATGTTCTAGCTGTATTAACAATACTTTACATTTGCAGCATTTGTCAGATGTCCTTATCCAGAGGCGCTTACATTTATCTTAGTTATCCATCTGAGCAGTTGATAGTTAAGGGCCTTGTTCAGGGGCCCAGCAGTGGTGGCTTGGTGGTGCTGGGACTCAAACCTATCTATGCTCTTCCTATCAGCAGTCCAATAGAGCTACCACATCAATTAGCTGCTTTACAGTGGAAACTCTATCGAGATGAATTGAAGTCGTGCTTCCTTTTCCTTATCTACTTTTTCTAAACTTTAATCTAAAATGATCATTTACAGTCTTATAATTGCAGCAGCCTGTTGCTGGTGATCAGTGTCTTCTAACAGACATGACACACATTAACATGGGAACCAAGAATAAACAGAAACATTCTGTTTGTTCACTGCCTCAGTGTCTCATGTCAGGTTTTTCCAAGTTATTTTTGTTGTAACAGCTGGCCCAGCACTGCCTGCCTCTTATACTGTATCCCAGGTGAGTTAAGACTTAGATGGAAGAGTTAGTAATGCCATCACTGGATGTGTGAATCACTCCTTCTCCTATCGTTTTAAAATAAACCCCTGCATGTGTTTCAAATAGAGTCTATGATTTTTGTAATTAGTCATTTCATTTAAAGACCATGTTATGGAACTGTTCGTTGTGTGTGTGAACTGTCATATATTTCTTATCGATCTTTGTCTCTGTTATGCTAGTATACGGTATCTATTAAATATTCTAATATTTATAGTCCGTAAAATAATATTTTGGTATTGCTTTTGTAATAACATGGGGTCTTGTTCAGCCAAACAGGACCAAAGTGGTGCAATTTATGGACTTTCAGGTAAAGGAGCAAACATTTTTAAATAAAAATAGCAATACAGCTGTTGTTTCAATTCTGGAAGCTATTCTTAAGACAAAGAATTGTCCATCATCATGCTTTTATGTTTGCATTGCAAATCAGTAACAGCTTCAGAGTTCAGCTTTGAATTCTTTATTCATTTAGACCCAATTTTATTACAAATGCAAAAGCTGCTCCCTTAAGCTATCCCTCTTTTAATGTTAAGCCATGTCACATTGCTAGTAGATCAATCCTCTCGTTCTGGTCTTTGACAAGTGTTCAAAACACTGATTCATTGAATTTTTTATTTTAAACCTCCAAACTATCAGTAGATAGAGCTTTTCCCTGTCTCTTTCATACATGCATAAAACCTCATTCAAAACAGAGGCCTGAAAGTTGATTCTTGCATGAAACGTATTTTACACCTACGGAGATCAAATAGAAATAGAAAAATGCCAAAACACTAACGTCAACAATGAATGCACCATTTACTTTCTTCACTGATCATGGGGCAGAATGTTTCCAACCCCAGAGGGCCTGTATTAATGATGCAGTTTCTATATCTGACCACTAGGAGTAATATTATTTATACTGAGCAGAGGGGTTATAGCCACAATGTGTTATGATCTATCGATCTATCTATCTATCTATCTATCTGTCTGTCTGTCTGTCTGTCTGTCTATCTGTCTGTCTGTCCTGATGATATCACTGACGATATTTTAAGCTGAATGCAGTCTGATTCATGGACATTCATGAGTGTAGAATGAGAAGGAGATTTACCGTAAGCACTTGCAGAATCTCTTCCCAGCAGTCTCCACTTCTGTTTGACTTTGACACCATACAAATTTCAATTGCAAATAAGAGTATTGGTGGCATTTTTTAAATGCTGTGTAAATGAACCTACTTTACAACATAATTAATGAATATGGCTGTTTAAATATCTTTCAAGTTTAGAATTCATCCACTCACTAAATTCACTGTTCGGTCTGTACATATCCACGCTGTGTCCATAACGTGCCTAATAAAAGTCGCCAGCTCTTTTTGTTCCACCCAGACCTACTCTTTTAAGTCCTAACAATGTCCTCTGTCTCCTTCCTCAGTCAGCTGTGTGGATCTGAACTTTTCTCCACTCTCCTCCTCCAAACGCTATTACAAGCAAGAGGATTGTTGCTGTCAGCACGGTGACAGGTTACGCGTCCATAAATGTTCCAAGATCCTGACGGGCCAGCACCACTTCACCGTTTTGATTAAAGAGCTATGTATATGTAATGATTCATTTCTTGTCTTGTCACTGGATGGCGAGCGTCGTATTTTTCCTCCACTGAGTAAAATAAAAACACTTCTCAGGATCTCTTAGGGGCCTCACACTTTCAACACACCTTTGTAGTGGCAACAGGTTAACAGTATGCTAACAGCCCATAGGATACCTCTTAAATAGATAATTACCATGTGAAAATGACAAAAAGGCCTCCGAGATGGTTGTTGAAAGGCAGAGGATTCTGTTTTTTTTCTCTGGGCTTCTTAATATATTTCTCCCAGATGCTTTAGTCAGTGAGTGCTGCTGCCTGCACATGGATTATTCATGCGTTTATGTTTTAAACATCTTAGGAGTCACCAATACTAAAACAGCATTATCTGTCACTGAAATTCATCTTTTTTATTTTCCTCTTGTTATTCACATCAACGTCAGCATCAAAACAGATGAAAATAGCTGGACTTATGTAACGTCATGGTCAGCCAGTGTGCACGTCTAGCAGTCTGTCTTTAAAGTTTTGAATGGGAGACTGAAAACCTACCAAACACTGACTTTAATCCTCCAAACCCTGCATTTGTAAATGTGTCCATTGTATTGTTGACTATTTTTTCATTTTTTCATTTCCAGATCCTATTTATCACATACACATACAGTACATGCAGTGAAATGTTTTTATTCTGCATATCCCAGCATATGAATTTGAACACTGGGGTCAGAGCGCAAGATCAGCCAGAACGAACAGCACCCCTGGAGCAAGTGAGGTTAAAGGCCTTGCTCAAGGACCAATGATGGTAGCTTGCCTGGTGCGAGGCTTGAACCCTCGACCCTCTGATCACTGACCCAGAGCCTTTTACCATAGGAGTGATTTTAATCATTATACAGATGCCAGAGCAGGGATCTCCTTATAGTATAACAAAAGAGGAGCAACATAACTGATAGAATTTTGGGAAACTAGCTGAAAACATTCTACTTCGATGCTAGCCAAGGTCATCCATCATTTTCCCTGTGATTACAGTCACGTATGAGTTTAATTTAATCTCTCGCTGTGGAAAGTCATCGCAATGCAGCGCATAATCCATTCGCCATCATGTGATACTGTGTGAACTGAAGACCAAACAATATTTTGGCAACTTGACTGATTTGTGGAAATTTATCAACATTTTATCATTCAAGGATGGGATCAGTGAACAAAACAATTTTCCCTGGCTGACATTTATAAAATCCTGTCATATGCAAAACCATTAGAAACTGCACAGTGTTGAAAACCCACACAGAAAGAAGATTATTATCTGAGTAGACAGTAGGTTCTGTGATTGTAGAGTGTCTGATACGCCTATACATTACATAAACCTTATTTCAGAAAAATGATGGAGATTAAGTATGACAGTCTTTCTTCAGATATAAACCAAAATGATGATAGAGGATAACTTTTTGTTGATAGTTCTTGGACAATTTTTTACATTTACATTGATGGTATTTGGCAGCCGCACTTACGCAGAGCAAGCCGACATAGATTTCATTTATACAACTAAGCAGTTGAGGGGAAGTCTGTTTTACGGTGGCAGACTGGTGATTTTAGATTTGGGGAATTGAACTCATGACCTTCTGGCCAGCACTTTAACACCAGTTATGCCTTGTAAAGATCTAAACAAAGTGGTAGCTCAAGGGTTAAGGATCTGTGCTGTTGATGCGATGATTGGGGTTCAAGCCTCAGCTCCATTAAGCTGCCACTGGTGGGCCCTTGTGCTTGGCAGTTAGACACTGTTTTACCCTAGGTGCTGTATCATGACGGAGCTCAGCTTTTAAGCTGGGATATGCAAGGAAGAAATTCTGCTATAATAATATAGGCTTAATTTTAAACTAAACGTTTTAATATACAGCGAGGAATAGTGAACGTCCTACTGTTTAGATAGGATGAGTGGATAGTAATACTGACATTATATATTATATAGTATAGATTTATTTGTATGGATTTATTCCACTCCATTATGGAACCATATGATTTTTTGTGGACTAAAAGTGTTTACAGGAAATTTACTTCTTTTTCTTTAATTAATACAGTATATTCCGGGGACTTTTAGATACAAGGTCACAGGGGATGTTATTTAAATGTTAAAGTGTTTAACACACTGACAGCTTCTAGGGACTTGTTTAGCAACACACATGCTCATTATATTATATCGCTGAGATTTATATACAACTGCATGTCGCACAACACCGCATGTGTAAGAAACAAAAATTATGTGTATTTAATAAAAATGGCTTTGCAAAAACTAAAATAATTGAACAAACCAAACTGTGTCCCGGAAACGTTAGGTGCGATACGCATCTCAGATTAACTCAGATTTTCCACAAGTGTGTGTACAGTAAATTGTGCACTGTGTGCTTTGTAAATGAGTTAAGGTTCTTCTTTGTTGCTGGTTTGCTAACGTTACAGGATGTTGATCTTATCTGAGCAGAAGTTTTTCAGTTTTCCTCATGCCATATTATGGTCTTTTTACCTTCATGCTGTTTGTCGTTTTGTTGTTGCTTTTCCTCTAGAAGGTGGTTAAATAGAAGTCTATTCCAGCTAACAGGGTGTGAGGCAGGGTATACACTGTACAATCAGCAGTTAATCGCAGGACTAACACTTAGAGACAGGCAACCCTTCACATGTGTTTGGAGGCTGGAGGAAACCGGAGTACCCAGGTAAAACCTACACAAGCAACAGAGAGAACATGCAAACTCCACACAGAAACACCATGGGTGGGAATCGAACCCATGATCTTCATGCTGTGAGGCAGAAATGCTAAGCACTCTGCCACTGTATCATCCTTAAGAATGCTTTAAAAATACGGCACACTACTAAAGTGCTCCTGACCTCAGATCCTACACCGATCCATCCTGTTGAAATATAAATCCAAACCCATGCATCGAAGCACTGTGTACACTCGGCCATAATCAGTTGCATGGTTCTGATTGGATCTGGATCCTTACACAGTTGAGGAGCTGGTTTGTAGCTTGCATAGAGCCCAGAAAGCTCCTTCTAATCTGACGCAGGAAGATCGCAAAGGACATGAACCTTTAATAATTGATCTTAACAAGTGTCTGGTGTTGATATCTGAGCTGCAGTGTACATGTCCTCATCCAGGTCTTCAGAACTCGCCGTGGATATTACAAGGTGATTCGGTGAAGGTTTAAAATATCCATGGATTTGGTGTGGACGGCACATTCAATGTTTAATCAGAAAGAGGGAAAAAGGGAGTAATGGAGGAGGGTGAAGAAAAAGACAAGTGAAGAACTGCAAGAGGAAACTTTGAAAAGAATACCCTCCTACTAAGCTCTATTTCTTAGACATTCAGCAAATTCATATTTCATTTGATGAAAGGGAATGTGTAGCTCCAGGAGGGATTGCTCATCTCTGATGTTCTTACATTATGAAGAGAGGTTACTGCCTGATGGCTCAAATGTGATTATCTGTGAAGATGTTTTATTGTGTGCGGAAGTATCAGATTCACCGGCCAACTCTCCAACGCACACTGTTGTAGGAAGCAAGCATGAAGCATTTCATTTTTTTCTTTTTCTCAAGCATGTCAGTTTAATTTATTGATTTATTTATTTATTTATTTATTTATTTATTTATTTATTTATTTATTACAAGGGAACCGATTTAGTGACCAAATGTTAAAATAAAGGCTAACGTATGAGGCACACGTCCATCATATTCAGACTTGGATAGAGTCTGTATACTCCAGGAAAGATTTGTACTAGATGTGGGTAATAGAAATGAAAACTCCTGATTACTAGTATTGCTGTGTTCACAAGTCAGCAGCACTACAGCAGTGTGTGCTCTATAACATAAACTGTTTGCCAGTCATTTTCCCAGCAGCAGCAGAGAGCGGCATCATACTCGAACGACACCGATTTAATGTACCGTGACCTTAGCTACAGAAAACTGAGAAAAGGTTAGGAAGCTCATTATGTGCAAAAGATCAAGCTTTTAGCATGAACGCAGGAAAAGCTATTAGGTGATGAGCAAATGGAACACATTTAGGGCAGGGGAGCTTTGTTCCCTGTGTCAGAGGATTGAGGCAAGTGATCAAATGAACATAATTTGTTTTAATTGGCTGACATTAGGCTTACAAAGAGGCTACGCAAGAGCCAGGGAACTTAGTGGCTCCTTGTGTTTTTCAAATAAGTGGCTGATGAATGCGAAATTGTCACTTAGCTGTCATAATGGAATATTGATTCCATTAGTCTGTAGATATTAAGACAGCTTAAGGCTTACAAAGTGGGATTTTCTTCCTTGATTTATCCAGCTTGCTTGTAATAGTGTGCAGTATACAGGAAGTGTGTACGAAGGTGAACCAAAGTTCAGATTCATTTGAGATATAATAGAATTTACATTTAGGTCATTTTTACCACCCACATGTCCCCTTTTGAGTTGATAAGCTACTAATATGGAGAATAACTGAAAACATTTCCCCATGTGAAAAATTATAATGCTTCTTCGGGTAATTGAGAAAATGTAGCTTTTATTGAGTAATGTAGTCGTCAGCTTTCGAGACATTTAGCAAGAGCGTACTAAAGCGAGAGTATTTGTCGGTGCTAAAACAGCAATGTTTATATTCAGTGAATCAATGGTCTGTTAATCTTGTGATTAAAATTTTGAATTAAATAAATGGAAAAGAAACTCTCAGCCAAAGCAAACATCTAATACTCTGTTCCAGCTAAGCTGGGATACTTACAATACATCATTTCAATTAAACTAAAATCTGTCTCAATGAATTTGCTGATTCGCATTGACAACAAGAAGATGTTCAGTGACTTTACTGACAATTTAATTTTATTTGTTAATATAAACAAATTAGAAAATTAATTTGAATATATTCAGTATTGGCAGTATGGTGGCAGAGTGGTTAGCAATAAGATCATGAGTTCGATTCCCACCTGGGTGCTTCTGTGTGGAGTTTGCGTGTGCTTGCGTGGGTTTTCCCAGGGTACTCTGGTTTCCTCCTGCATCCAAACACAGAGATTAATTGGTTACTCTAAATTGTCCATAGAAGTGGATGGTTGTTGGGTTGTACCTACCTCATGCCCAAAGTTAGCTAGGTTCGACTCCAGTGCCCCTGAAAAAAGGATAAGCGGTAGAGGATGAAAGGAAATACAAAAACTCTTTTCTTTAGCAGAACCAGGGATACACCATAGATGGGACATTATCTGTTACTCTATGGTTAAATGCCAATCAGTATTTAGTAGACACATAGACTTTTCATTTTCACCCATGAACATAATGTTGAACCAAATGAACTATGATTGGGTGCTTTACATGTTACATGTCAGTCAGTGTACTTCTTCCCTAGAAAAGCTTGCAATGGAGACCAGACCTTCTGCTGGTAGTGTGTAGAACTAGTATACCACACCCTCTAGTCGACATGAAGATTGATTGTGGAAAATAAAGAAGGTGGAGAATTTGAGGATATGGATGATAGCCAAGCTGAGAAAAAGAAAACTGTGGGTAGTTGACGACACGTACACAGAGCGGTTGTCTTACAGAAGAGAGATGCTTCAAATACTTAGATTATGCTTAATGATAACATTTGAAAGTTTGTTTAAGTAAAACTGTTGTACAATAAAACAGAAATGCATTGATAAACAGTATGATCTCAGCGAGTAACAATCACTAGCAGGACTTTCCACCAGACTGAAATATGGTTTGGGAATGTTATAAATCTGCATTTGGAATTGTCTGCTTAACTGGATGCTGTGGGGTGCTGATAATATTTCCTTAGACTCTAGTAATAGCAGCAACTTTAGTGCAATAGTGTGACAAGATCTGGAGTGTTCATCAGGAACTGATGTAAGTTTCATTTAATTATATTAATAAGCTATTTTCGGGCGGCACGGTGGAAGAGTGGTTAGCGCTCCTGCCTCATGGCAAGAAAGTCATTGGTTCAATTCCCACCCAGGGTCGTTCTGTGTACGGTTTGTCAGTTCTCCCCATGCTTGTGTGGGTTTTCCCCAGGTACTCTGGTTTCCTCCTACTTCTAAACACATGTGATTGGGCACAGGTGCATTGGCTACTCCAAATTGTCCATAGGAGTGAATGTGTGTGTGAATGGTTGTCTGTTGTAAGTGTTAGCCCTGCGATTAACTGCTGATTGTCCAGGGTGACCCTGCCTTAAGTTAGCTGGATAAGGCTATTTTCTTTAAAGTAGTTTTGACATACGTACTGTTTTAAAAATCCATCATGGCCATGTGTGAACCCATCACACACACTCATGCACTACAGCCAATTAAAACATGCCTACAGCCTACGTAGGCAGAGAGACAGAAGTTTCATGATGAGGTGACTCATGACTCATGCATTCTGAGTGTGTCACACGATAACTGATGCCTACATACCTATGGACATTTCTGTATTACATTCCTGCCATGTGGCCAACACCCTTATCCAGAGTGGCTTAGATTCATCTCTATTCTTCCATCCAACTGTGGGGCTACCAGTGGCAACTTGGTGGTGCAGGGATATGAACCTACGATCTTCCGTACGCTCAGCAGCCCAACACATTAATCATGGTGCTACCACTTCCCCGATGGTCTGTCGAAGGACAACTGAGTACCCAGACAACCCTTAGCATGTAATCTCAGTGTACACAAAGTGCAGGAGACAGCTGAATCCTTAACTGGTGAGCTGCGAGGCAAATATTGGCAAGCTGCATGGATTATTACAGAGTAGCAATATCAAAATTGTACACACACACACACACACAAAATGGGATAGAAAATGTGGACTGCAGGAAAAAATGGACAATCAGCCACTTGAGAAATGACAAAAGGCCATGTGGTAGTGATGAGTAGGTGTTCAATGTCCATATGTAGATAATTAAAGTGGGAGGTTCAACTGCTATCTCACGGAGGTTGTTTCCATCAGTTTATCTCTGTGTTTGTTATTTTGATATCTGTGTGACACACTCCATGAATTAGCAAGAAAGCAGGCAGGCATGAGTCACCTCATCATGAAACTTCTGTCTCTCTGCCACATCCCTCTCACCGCAGATCAGAGTGTGAGCCACAGCAGCAATCACTCACATTCATCGCACAGAAATAACACCACTGTATGAGTAATGAGTAGCACAAAGGCTTCAGCCACTTCTTCCTGTGACCACACCACACTTCCATCAATACGGCATGACTGTGCCTCTATTACAGTTTAATGTGTGCTCACAGAACAGTGTTATATGCAGACTGGGAAAGAGGAAGAGAAGCAGACAAAAAATATCAAGGGAAGCAAAAAAAAAAAAAAGATATTGCAAAAAGAGTTGCTCAGAATAATGAATACGGTCAGATCTAAGAGTCTACCAGCAGAAAGTCTGTTTTAGCATGAATAAGGCTAATAATTGTACCTTGTGTGTTTACGGTACTTAAATATAAATGCATTTGGACACTTACTCTTGATTCGTATCGGTACGCAAAATGTATTCGGGAAAAAAACCCATTCATTTAAGATCAGTGACTTGAACCGGAGAATGATGAGCATGCGTAATAAACTCGAAATGACAGAGAACAAAATGTTTTTGGGATATGATCTACTACATAATAGCCTACTAGATGTATCAGTCAGTGGGATGTGTGTGACACTCTGTGCCACTACAGTATGGTAATGGTAATGGATCAAATGAACACTGTAGAGTGGAGTGTTTTTGTGTAACTCTGCCAGATGGGAACGTCCCTTAGCAGCCTTATTTCTCTTTCTATGTCTCTCTCTCTCTCTCTCTCTCTTTCTCTCTCTCTCTCTCTCTCTCCTCTCTCTTTCTCTCTGCGCATGCGTGAATTGGTTTGGGAGCTGAGGGCTACGAAGCACAGAGTAAGGAAGTACGGGTGGCATTTTGTCAACTTTTCAGAATTACTGCGATTCATTCCGTTTCTAAACATCTCGGATTTATTAATTGAAATAAATCAGAAAGAAACAGAAAAAACAGATACACAGAACGAAGTGGAAAAAAA
Organism: Liobagrus marginatus; assembly: GCA_028566295.1. Taxonomy (NCBI): domain Eukaryota; kingdom Metazoa; phylum Chordata; class Actinopteri; order Siluriformes; family Amblycipitidae; genus Liobagrus; species Liobagrus marginatus. The sequence goes on from JAOUQX010000023.1 coordinate 10,444,533, forward strand.
CATGGGTGAAGGAACACATATAACTGATGGACAGAACATAGATGAGTGCGGTGGCACTGACACGGTGATGGGTCAGACAAAGAGAAAGATCAGAGAGAACAACGACAACGCGAACACTAGAGGAGAAGAACAGGTGGGAGAACAGATTAAAAAACACAAAATGGTGAATGAAATGAACACGAACGAAGAAACAGAAACTGAAAAAGACAGTGACGATGAAGATGATGATACGATGGATGAAGAGGAAGATAAATTGGATGGTGGAAAGTTACTAGGAAAGTACAGCAAAGAACGAGTGAAAGTTTATTTTACTTATTTATTAATGTACATATGTATGTAATAGGTCAACCTGACTAGTTCAGGAAGAAAAATTGGAAAATAAAGGTTGTTAAAAAGTCTCTCTCTCTCTCTCTCTCTCTCTCTCTCTCTCTCTCTCTCTCTCTCTCTCTCTCTCTCTCTCTCTCTCTCTCTCTCCATCTCTATGCGTGCGTGCGTGAGTGGGTGTGACTGAGCTGAGCTGAGGGCGTTCGTAGTAAAGACGTACGGTTGGCATTTTGCCAACTTTTCTGAAATTACTGCGATTTACTCTGTTTTTCTAACATCTCGGAATAATAAACAGTGTGACCTGGTGAAAGTGACACGCAGACGAGTGTGTGTGAGAAACACCGGAAGCGGCGTGTGCGTGTGTGAGAAACGCCGGCAACATGGCGTTTAAAAACATAATGCGGAGGCACGGATTCAAAGTTCTAGCGCTGGCCGAGTGTTCTGTTGAGGACTGCGGTTTGTCCGTAGAGGAGGTAATCGGATCACGGAACATTGTTTCTGCTGCGAGGATGAATAGGGCGGTGGTAATGTTTGCAAATGACGTGGAAAAAGCCGAGATTGTGGTTGCTAGCGGCGTGGTGATTAAGGACAGGCAGGTGAGAGGTATTTGCCCTCAGTACTCTGGCTAAGAGGGTAATAATATCAAACGTACCACCTTTCATTGATGATGAGGAACTGTGTAAGCATCTGTCAAGGTACGGAAAAATAACCTCAACAGTTAAAATGTTACATGCAGGATGTAAAGATCCAGAGCTACAACACATCCTGCCCTACAGGAGACATGGGTTGATGATCCTTTACAACCGAGATGAGGATTTAAACGTCATATTTAAAGTTAAACACGACGGAGAGGAGTACGCCATCTTCGCAACCTCTGGACGCCTGAAATGCTTTGGGTGTGGACAAGAGGGACGCCTTGCAAGAAAATGTACCCAAGGTCAGAAACCAAGAGAGGAGGAGTCAGAAAATACACAGGACATAAGGCAAGGTGAGGACACATGAAGGGATCAAATGAACAATGACAAATGACAGACAAATGAAGGAGGAACGAAAGAAAACAAAGAAAAAAAAATAAACAAAGAGACTGAAATCAACCAAATGGAAACAATGGAAACGGAAATCAATCAAGTGGAAATGGAATAAAGAGAATTACAGGATGAAGTAAATCAAAACACAGAGGAAACGACACACAAAGTAGATAGACAGAACACAGACGAGTGCGGTAACGCTGACATCGGGGTGAACAGTGGAGAACATACACCGGCTCAGACGAAGAGAAAGAATGAAGAGGACAACAGAGACGCAAAAATCAGAAGAAATGAACAAATGGAAGAAAAAGAAGTTGAAAAGCAAAACACAGAAGATGCAATGAACACAGACACAGAACCTCTAATAGATTCAATCACGGAATCAGACAGTGATGATGATAATGAAGAGAAAGCAAAGTTATATAGAAAAGAGCGTATTAAAGCCTTTCTGAGGAAAAAAAAAAAACGAGAAAGGAGTAAAAGTGGTGGAATATTTCCCAAACAGACGTAGATTTGTGGAAGTAGTTACAAATTAATTTAAGAATGAAGAAAGTTTTTTCAGAACAGGAAGTTCACAGACTAAAAAAAATTATAACAAGAATAAGACAATCATGGATTAGAAAACATTAATACTTTTTACTATTTGTATATATATATACGGTATATATTTTAAGATATAATATTTAAATTTATGGTATGTTTTTGTTTAGTTTTGTTTAACTGACTAAATTAAAGGTTGTTAAAAAGTAAAAAAAAAAAAAGTCTCTCTCTCTCTCTCTCTCTCTCTCTCTCTTGCTCACTGTCTCTCTCTCTCCCTCTCTCTCTTTCTCACTATAGGTCTCTCTCTCTTTCTCACTCACTGTCTCTCGCTCTCATTCTCTTTCTCACTGTATGTGTGTGTATGTGTCTCTCTCTCTCTCTCTTTATCTCTCTCTCTCTCTCTCTCTCTCTCTCTTGCGCGTGCGTGAGGTGAGTGGGCGTGGCCAGGCGAGCAGCGAGGGCTTGGAAAAAAAGTCGGTTTGGCGTTTTGTCAAACTTTTTCCGGACTTACTGAGATTTACTCCGTTTACAACATCTTGGAGTAAATAAACACAGAGTGACCTGGTGAAAGTGAGCAGCTTGTGTGCG
>JAOUQX010000023.1:10566199-10582580 GCA_028566295.1 Liobagrus marginatus
TATGAACATTTTCTCATAGAATCAGAACATATGTGCTTAATTAACATACATGTAACACACCCTATTCATTCATCTGTCACTTAATCGATCCATCACTCCATCCATCCATTCATTCATGTGTCCTTAGTTAAGTGTAGCTGACTCCAGAAACACTGGGCACAAGGCAACACAACACCTTGGATGGGATGCCATTCCACTGCAGAAGACCATGTACATACAGTCTCTCTTAGATATGAGCAATTTAATTCAGCCAATACAATCATGTTGTGACTGTAACTGAAACTCCTTGTCAAATCCTGGACCAGGGGCTGCAAGTCTGCTTTCCGACACTTGATTATTACACTCTGCGTCTCCTTGCCGAACATCCCATCCCTCATTTAGTCATGTCTTCACCCAGGAAAGGCTTTTGGAGCTTTGTGCACTGGGACATTGCCATGTGGGAACAGATTTGTGTCTCTTGAGTTCCAGTGAAAGGAGTTTGTAACTTTACAGCATGCAAAGACATTCTACACAATGTGTGTTTCTTGTTTTTGTGTCAATAGTTTGGATGGCATGGTGAGATATCTACACATCATTGTACCCAGTGCAGTATAAGTGATTTATTCCTAGACTGTATACTACTGCGTTTTCTTATCAGGGATTTAGATTGATAGTAAAAGTAACTTAAATGAATTAAAATCATCACAATCAGTGTGCTCAGTCATTGGTCATCTCAGCCCTCCACTGTGCACCACAGAACACATGAGCTGGTCTTTCTGCAGCCATTGTCTCAAGTCACCTACTGTCACGTTGACTTTCCGAGCGTGACTGTGAGCAAGACAGCTGATCGCTCGTTTGCCAAACGGATGTTGTGTAAGCTGATAGGACGCGTTCTTTATGCCACCGACTGGAAGATGATTTTATATATCATACAAAAGGAAGTGTAGATAGGGAACACTGAAGTCATTGATAATGTCAGAAACCATCATGTCTCGGAATGGATAAGCATTTTTGTTGCATTGTAAAGGAGTTTTTTCACAACGCAAAAGCCTGTTTCTAATATCGGCTGGGAAAAAACTTTAGTTATAAGATACATAACATGGCTCTTTCTAATTCTATTTATTTATTTTTTTAAATATATGTGTACAATGAGACCCCTAAACTTTTAACGCTATTCAATCGAGCTTTGTCTCATAGAACTTAAACATATATAAAGCTCTGATATCACTCATACACTTTGGAGAAAGTGTGAGGAAAAGTGAAGGATGAACCTCATGTCGATACAAGTTCTCTGACGAAAATCCTTCAATGTGTTTTTGCTTCTTGTTTATTGTAATAAAGAGAGCTCATTGCACCCTGAAATGTGCATGTAAACGCAAATGTAAACATGCTAGGCTTTATTACGCGGCGCTGTGACCTCCCACGCTTTTGTATTCAGATGCAATAACTCCTCAACGAATAAATCAAAGTAATATGTTCAACTCGCAGCGTATGCGAGATGAGCTGCAATTTAGCAGCCAACGATTTGTGTAAACTAGAGTAAGCTTCTTTAGCAGGACTTGATGGTTCGATATGTCGTAAATTGTAACCAGATGTTAGCCGCCCGTGTTGAGACGGAGCCGCTCGCACCACAAACCGTTGATGCCGACTTCCCGAAATTTCAATTGGCATTGGGGTTTGACTAAATTCCCTGCTGCTGATTAAATAATAGTTTAATGTAAGCGGGCTGTGGATTGCCTAAGGAAATTCAATTTTTCATTTCAGTGGCTTTTGTTTATAAAACATTCCTTTTAAGCTCTTTATCTTCCAAAATGAGTGGAACGATTGGTTTTCAAATGGCGTTCTTTGATTAGTGTCAGCCCAAAGGTATTAGCGCAGTCGTTAGTATGAATACTCTCACCTTGTTAGCATTCCAGTTGTTTGTGAAGTCAGACATGTAATCATACAGATCAGCCCCTGAGCGCGTGAACAAGCCTGCCGTATCAGTGGCTAGGAAACTTCTCAGCATCATCAGGAGGAAATCCGGAGAGCTATGTCAAATTAAATTACGAAATGTACTAATCAGCATCAATCTAGAAACTGTTACCTAGTCTAGGTATATTTGTCAGTGCTACTTCAGCAGTGCTCAGGCTTTCCTAGCATTAAAAGAGGTTGATTGATTTGTTGGCGAGTGGTGCGATGGCAGCCGACCACCTCTTTCACCTGGGAGCAGCGTAGGAATTTAGGCGAACCTGAGAACACGTTCGTTAAATAAATAGATGTAATTATGTCCGAGCTCTAATTACTTAGGGTTCGTTTTATGAGGGCCAAAATCAGTCTTGCTCCCTGGAGCTCCTGAAGCAAAGCATTAATAATCAATCATGTCCAAACAGAACGCACTGGGCTACACCCACAGAAAACACCCAAGAGCAGCACGGCCATTCATCACGGCAGCAGATGCAGGGAGCCATTTTGCTATGTTCCTGGATAAGTACTTCCTCTAACACCCACTCCGCAGCACCTTTGCAATCCAAGCACTGCTCTTCTGCTCGCTATGCACCAAAACATAACCCCTGAAATCTTTGCTACGTTAGCTGTAATTACCGGCCCACCACATGATGGACAGTTTCAGCCTGGATGCTTTACAAAGGTGCAATGAGTAGTGATACCTAAGCCAAGGTGCTCTTGTTGTTCCTGTAGGCTGTGTGTTTATGGATGGTGGGGGTCACAGCTGCAGCAGGATGTTGCAGCATGCAGCAGGATAATGCATGGCACCAGGGGAAGCCCAGTGTGGATCCCGTCCAGCAAGAGCAACACGAGGAGCAGATGCAGCGCTGGATCGAAGTAGGTCAGGGGAAGAACAGGGCCCTAGAGCTTGGCAGCCATGCTTTCCGTGCATGAAAAAAGATAATACATTAACCCGCAGAGCGACCAACGTGGCAGGCGAGAAAAATGGCCGAACACTTAGGGAAAGCGGAGACCATCAGGTTATTTTTTTTTCTTTTTCCTCTTCTAGCCTTTATAGCAGCTGCAGCCATCCAGACGTTTATGGTGTTCCTTTTTTTAAACTTGTCATATTCTATGAAATTAAATAAGGTTGGGGTTAAAATCTTGCAGTGCCTGCTACATGTTAGTTTTTACAGCTGACAGCGCAGTCGAGATAGTAATTAAAACAGAAGTTTGGAATTATAAGTCATTTGACAGAAGTCAGCGATTACTTTATTTTCAGTGCTAAGCAAGACTTGTTGGTTTAAAAACCTCGTCCATACAATACCTCTGAAAAAATACTGAATCCTTGTGAAGATCTTCCAATGACATCATTATTAATGCAGCTAATTAATGCTGTACTTGTATCCAAATCATTAGATACAGCCAGCGGTCCCCATTAAGTTAAAACTGTCAGAGATTCCTATATTTCTGCAGACACACACACACACACACACACACACACACACACTTATGCTGTATTAAAAAGCTAGGTTGTTGACTCGCAGACAAATGTGCATTTAAAGCAGTCTATTTATTGATATTTAGTAAGAGTTATGCCAGTTCCTCCTTTTATCTGCTCTTTGTTTCCCATAATTCCCACCAAGCTCAATATTAGCTGTAAAATGTTTGAATGAATGTTAAAACCATGTATAAATTAGCAGCAAGCACGTTGATTAGAAGTGGGTAGGAGGTGTAGTGTTGCCAGGTGCACGCTTTTACCCCTATTCACCTTCATCATATTTCTTGCCACCTGTTTGTTTAACAGTACACATTTGTTTTTTCCAAAGCAGCATGTTCTGAACACCACCATCTCTTGATGAGGTAATCAATCACAGTGCATCCGATGTATTAATGGCATTCACTCTGTTTGAGTTTTATTCCAGCACTTCATATTGACTTCTTAAATTACGATTCATGCCGCGAGCATTTAGCGGGAGGTCACAGTAGCAGTGTTTGTGGTGGAGCTACAACCTCAATTTCAGACACCCTGCTGGTGCATTTTGCGTTCTGTGTACACGTCACGTTACGTTTCTGCCTTGGTGAACGTTCATCTAGCCCTGAGTTAGTGCTTGACCCCTATGTGTGTTTTTGTTCGATTTGCCTTGGTTTCAATTATTTGATTGGCCCGGATTGATCAGCGGCTGAACACGACCTTAGTTTGGGATCCTTGACAAATGAACAGCAAAAGCAACGAGACAAATAGGGCCGGCAAAGGCTCGGGGCGCGATGTGCCGTGCCTGAACGCATTAGGCACGTTCTCAGCAGCTGTGCTAATACTGTGAGGAGAGACTGGGCAGAGGCAACACATGTGAGTGATTTGGCTCAGCAACCCAGAGGGCCACAGACAGAACTCCACTGAGCTGATGACGGACACTCTGTTTGGCTTGTAATGCTAGAACAGGATAGGAAAGAATAAATCAATCAATCATGGCATACGTGTCAGACAGACCTAGCATGTGGCCCTCTAAAAACCCTACCGAGATTGGAAAATATATACCTTCTCGCTTTAGGGTTATGAGAGAACATCGAATTAATTGGGTGTAAATTACCCGTAATTTGATTTTTAACAAACCTGCTAGTGAGGTTTTTTTTAGGCGATTTGACAGCATGCAGTGGACGGTGCACAGGTGCATGAAGAAAAACATAATCAAGTGTGAAAACACTGTTGAGTAAAATGATTTTTACAACTTGGAAAAAGACATGGTTTACATGTCTTTCTCTCTTTATGCTTAGCGAAACATGTCTAGCAGCATGAAAACATCCGCTTACAACTTGGTAATCCTGAATACATGAGTGCGTGTTTTATCTACTGAAATAAGGCCCTGTGGACCAGACATGGGGTTTTAAAATAGCCTCTGGCCTGAAACATGAACAGCCAGTCGGCGTGGGAATACGACTCGGATGAAAAGCACTATTGTCGCAGTGGCTTTGCATTTGCTGATAGCTTACAAGAAAAAATATAGCTTATTAAATGATTGCTGTCATTTGGCAGCTTTATGGCCACACAGGCTACCATCCTTCATTCGCTCTCATTTCGTTTCACTTTGCATGTACCTGTGATTAATGGCGGATGTCAACCCTTAGAGTGAGCAGGTATCGGTGAGCGCGAGATCATAATTAGTTTAGCTGACGTGAGGCCCTCTGATAACGCTTGCATCTGGATGGAAAAATTGCCCTGTAGGGAACTGGCTGCTCCCCAAAACTTTTTTTTACTGATACATTTTGAAACACCCGATGAATCAAGTGCCCTTTGCCTGCCAAGAAAGCTCTCCAGCCTCTGCGCCAAAATTATGTCTGCAAAAAGCTTTCCATTCGAAATGTATCAGCGCACAATTAGGAGCATTGTATTTTTCTGGCAGAGGAAATATCTTCCCCGCACAAGCCTTGTGAAGGTGAATAAATCACCCACATTCTATAAGAGCAACTGAGTTTTACAGGGCCATAAGCTGGATAATTCTCTTGATGTCCTGGCTGAGTCAAAAGCTGGCCATGTGATTCACGTGTAGATTTGAAGACGGATAGAACAAGAGTCAGTTAAGAGACGAGTAAATCGAATTTTTTTTTTTATTCTTTCTCGTAGGCTTGTGAGAGGCAATATAAATTGACAGAACTAATAAATGAATTAAATAGACAGATTTTTTTTGTTGCTAATAAACAGGCTTGTGAAGGTGAGCTGTCACTGATCAAATGAGTGTTTTGGTTCTGATCTACACCGGTTTCCCACTGATTCTCTCAGGAGGCGGTTAGAGGAAAGTCAGTGTTGTCATCACTCACACGCCGATAAAAAATATGTCCAGAAATCATCGTGAAATTATATATCAGTTCTGTCCATCACACTATATACTGACTTTCTGATTAGAGAGCATGTCTCTCCCTATCAGGCCATCACACTTTGCTGCTGAAAGCCCCATGATTACTCTCGCTCTCTCACTCTCTCTCTCATTCTCTGATTATCCATCACAGTGTCCCTCTTTAGCTGTTTTTCTCTTTTTTCTTTCTTTTCGTATCCTTCTATTCATCTTTATTTGCAGTCCACAGTTTTCCTCACTCACTCTGTCTCTCTCTTCTGTGATTTCAGCGACGGCGGGGATCAGGGGTCTTCTGTGCCAACTGCCTGACCACCAAGACCTCACTGTGGAGGAAAAATGCCAACGGGGGCTACGTGTGCAATGCGTGTGGCCTCTATCAGAAGCTGCACTCGGTAAGGGGGAACTAACAAAACAACAAGCCCACCTACAGACTAAGTCTGGCTAAACTGAAAGGTGGTAGTGCAGCTATTCCTCTTTAACTATGAGCTGACGGCAGCTCTGTCCGGTCAGCACCCATGTAACTTTCGTGTAACCTTCTCAGTCAGATAATAGACTCTGGAAGTAATCTTGCATTCTGCAGACGTCCTGCTTCTTAGGCGTTTATGACATTTTGTATCATGCCACAGTAATGATGCCCAAAATCAATAAGACAGATAAAATGTAATTTTCCGTCTCTATTAAATAAATACTTATTTGGAGAGCGGTTTTCTCCTCAGTGCAGTTTTCAGTTATGCAATTATTTGCGGAGGCTGCGGAATCACATGAAAACAAACTCATGGCTTTTCTGTCCTGACTTTACAATTGGATTTAGTCCACAGCCCTTCACTTCTCCGACTTCAGTCGGATCTGAGTGAACAAATTCACGCGTGTGTATATACAGGAGCCATCCATCTCTTCCCACCCTGAAACCTTGAAGTCCTGAGACCTTGCGCTTTGATAAAGTGTCTGGATAAACTTGACGGGTAAATGAATTTGTCAACACGGGACGAAACAGAGCAAGCATTAAGCTCGTGCCCAGAGTGCATTGATGGAATTTACTCTGCTTAAACATTTAAACCCTGAAACTCAGATGGCGCTGTGCTGAGCCAAAAGATTCCCCCCCTGTTAGTATAAGAGGCATTTGATTTGGGAGGCTATCAGGCCACGAGCCTGGGTGGCAGACGCCCTGCAACTGAGTGCTGCCTGTATCGCTGTGGACAAATAAGGCGAGTAGGATGCTCAAGCCATAAGGGGCTCTTTCACAGGCCGTGCCACCAGGTGGTGTGACTCGGTTTACAGCCCACCATAAAGACTCGCATCTTAAAACGGTGTAGTAGACTTTTGCCCAGAGTTATGAAATATGGTATAGCAAGTTTGCTAAACTATTTAGGCTACCACAAATTCACCTGCAATGTCTGTCAGTGCAATAGCTAGGAAGTTCCCAGAAATTCCAGAGAAGGATAAGAAAATTTCATTCATTCATTATCTAGCGCTTATCCGGTTCAGGGCCGCGGGGGCGCTGGAGTCTATCTCAGCTAACTTAGGGCGTGAATGTACAGGGTATATCCTGTACAATCTGCAGTTAATCGCGGTGCTAACAATTAGGGGCCGACAACCATTCACACACACATTCACTCCCAATACACATTCACGTGCCCAATCACGTGTTTGGAGGCAGGAGGAAACCGGAGTACCCGTGGAAAACCCACGCAAGCAGGAGAGAACATGCAAATTCCATGCAGAAACACCCTGTGTGTAAATCCAACCCATGAACTTCTTGCTGTGAGGCAGGAGCGCTACCCACTGCCCGATAAGAAAATATGCTGTATAAAATTTCTATAGAGTTGAATTTTAGAAGTGCATCATGCTTTTAAATGCAAATTCTAAAATTCCAGCAAAATACATTACTAATGTTATTATTACTATTACAATTGTCTATTTTGAGATATTCACCCAAGATGTGTATTAATAACTAATCTATTAGAAATAATTAAATATTTTGTTAAAGTAATTAAAACTAGAGCATAGGCATACTCGTTCCTCATGTAATGAGTGGGTGGTGGGTTGGGGTTGGTTGTGGGGTGTTTCGAAATGTGTTATTATTACACCACAAGATTTTTGCACATTCCTCTTCATTAGCATTAGCATAAGCAAAGTGTGCAAAGAATGATCAGTCTCCAGCTTTGACCTTAGAGAAGATGCGCTTAAAAGACATGCTTTTAAAAAATTTCTGGTCATAAGTATGTGAAATTAATAACCTTAACTGTTTACTGAAATTTGAACACTAGCAATTTGCTTTACCTTGACATAGCAGTGGAATTCTAGCAGTATTTTTTTTATTCTTTTTGTACATAAGTCATTTCATAATATCACCTCATAAACCTGTGCTGTCACAGGCTCTAAATGGGGGTCCTTGTGCCAGAACACATTGGTACAATAAATGTCTTTCAGATTTTATCTTCTAATAATAGGACTCAGCATGTACACTGGGTATGGCCTGTGTAACAGGCCGACATAAAACCCTGTGAGAAGCCGCTGTTTCATTTTTCACGCAGGACTCATTGACACGCCACTTTTATGATGTGGGACAAACCACATAATTTGAAGAGCAAATTATTGCCCAAAAACTTTCACCTAGCTTAACTGTGTGACCATCTATGGAAAACAAGTCAAAAGGAGGATGAACCTGAAAGCTAAAGATGAGCTTTGTTTTGCTCATAATCTTCACATTTCAATGCAAAGGCTGACCTCAGACATACTTTTTCAGGTTTATCCTTCGCACTTCCTACAGAAAGCTTTGTGAGACCACTTTAAACATGCAGGAGCCTGAGAAACTAATATAATATGTTTTGAAATGCAGAAAGCAGCCCCATGCAGGAGGATAACTGAGAAAAATTGTGAAGAGAGGAGCTCAGGGGGTGCTCAAGGTTGCAGAGGCTTGGTTTTACCTTCTGTCCGCACCGTTAACCGCTGTCATCCATTGCCTCAAGGCAAACACAAAGCAGTTAGAGGAGCTTAGATTTCCACCAACTTCTGGGGTGCTACGAGAATAGGAGAAAATGCAAGATCAGTCCTCAAGAGCTCGGTCATCTCTGTGAACCGTAGGCATTCGGTCCTAAAACACATCATTAATCTGATTTCTTTTTTTTTGCATTGTTTTTATGAGTTTCAAATATGGACTATATTTACATTCTGTCTTTGATTTTCTATTTTTTTTTTTGCTTACAATTCCTTTTTTTTTTTTTTTTTGGCTTGCCTGAATTTGAAAATATACAGTTTGACGTAGCCTTGATCGTGGAAAATGTCAGTCTCATCAAATATGATATTTCAAGTTCACTCCCACCACATGTTCCTCATCTCCTGCATTATGGAACTTTGATGAAGCAAAAAGAGCCAAAAAAATGTTCCTTCATTAATTCGTTCATCCATATTTTTTTCAATTCATGTACTCACTCTTCTTCAGTAGCCGCTTTGTCTGCTTCGGGGATACCGTAGGTCCTTTAGGAGTAACAAGAGAGAAGCACTCAATATCTAATACATTTTAATAAAGCAGCAGCTGGAGATTTTTATAATGCTATGAGCTAAACTGTAATTTTGTTTTTGAAAACTCTTACAATGGGATTAACCGAAAACCCAAATGCAATTTATACTGGATATAAGGCCTGCAAGCCGGATATGCTGGGAATTGGAGAGAGGCGCACACACACGCAAAGAGAGAGAGAGTGGGGGAGAGAGAGAGAGAGAGAGACACACACACACGGAGAGAGAGAGAGAGCGAGAGATACATGCCCGTAGAGAGAGAGAGTGGGAGAGAGAGAAAGAGTGGTGTATGTTTGTGTTCTTGTGCACCGAGTGCCAGAACTGGTCTGGCAGTAGAGGGCACTCTTTCTTTTTATCTGACTTTACATGAAGCTTGTCTCTTTAGAAATAACAATTGTAAACGTTCAATTTTCCCGCTGTCCAGCACATTTAACATGTAAGTAAACTTAAGCAGTGCTGCACACTTTGCTCCCAATTAGATGTGACCCGAGTGGCTTGTGTAGGATTTGTATAGCGGAAGAGACGATAGGGGAAAGTGGTGTCTAACAGCGGAGTGGAGCCTGGTACAAGATGTGACATCTGACTGAGGTTTGCTACCCACACACTAGAGCCAGGAGGCATGATGAAATTTTAGGGCAGATGGATAGGTTGCAGCACAAGTTATGGCACTGCGGACACAGTGATTAATGACTGCTTGTTCAATTGTTTTTCTTTCTCTTGTAGATCGGCCATGCTTGCACATTACAACAGTGTCCCCTGTATGCCATCCCATTCATTACTCATTTTCAAGTTGTCTATTAATACGTTTCTAATGGGCTAACGTCAGTAAGTGAATTTCAGCGCGCATGTTTATTTGTACAACGGATAATAAAGTGTCAGCGTATGTACGAGATACTTGTGTAGCTCTGGAGTGCTAACAGAATAATGCAGTAATAATTAATAGTCATTTAATGACTGATCATTACACTAACCTAGCTAATTATAGGACTGTGACCTGACTCTGACTCCTCGAAGGGATGAATCATTGCGATGAAATGTCATTTACTTTAAAGATTGTGGTTAGTGTACCTGCAATCCTCATCCCTGTGCTTCTACACAGGTCAAGTGTTGCCTGAGCATGTACACCACACTGCACACATGGATTCTCACAGTGGAAGCACAATAGCAAATTGAAAAGGGACCTTTCGATACTCAGCAATAGACAGAATTATGAACCTGCAACAAGACATTCATTTCATGGAAATGTTTATATACTGTGGACATTTGCATACTATTTATACTGAAGTAGAAATTTCTTTATTCCCAGTTTGGAAATGATTTTATTCAGCCTTCCATGCACCGGTGTTGTACACCAAGGCCAGTCATATGATTTAAATTTGTGTTGCAGAATCAATCTTTGTTTTCGAAGCAAACCTTATATCAATAACCATCCTTACTTAATAATCATCCATAATTTGTCCGTCTATCTTTCTCCATGTTTCAGACTCCCAGGCCACTGAACATTATCAAGCAAAACAACGGCGAGCAGATCATCCGCCGGCGCACACGGAAACGCCTAAACCCTGACAGCGTAGCATCAGAGCAGGCGAGCTCCAAGCAGCAACGTGTCAGCACCGACGATCGACTTAACGGCAGCCCACTGGAGCGCAGGTCTGATGAGCCTGGAGCTGATCCCCACACCCAGCCAAGCAAAGGCCAGCCGAGCCCACGCTCCACCCACGCCTTCCTGCTTAGCCAGACGCTGGAGATCCATAAGCGCATGCCACCCCTACATGCTCACAAGAGCCCTGGTGACAGCACAGGACCAGAGTGCAACGGCCCAAGTATGGGCACACAGGTTGCTTCTGAACGGGGCAGTCCCATAGAGAAATACCTACGCCCATCCAAGCAGGCCAGCTACTCACCTCCAGGCAGCCCCATTGAGAAGTACCAGTACCCGGTCTTCAGCCTACCTATTGTCCACAGCGAGCTCCAGAACGAGGCTGACTGGCTTCGCTTTTGGACCAAATACAAGATGGCAGTGCCTGGAAACCCAAGCCATTACCTTGGCCTACCAAACCCATGCCAAAGCTTTGTGCCTTACCCCACCTTCAGCCTGCCCCCTCACTTCCCACCACCTCTGCTTGCTGGTCCTGACAGCGACACCCCTCTTGACCTGGCCATCAAGCATCATTCCAAACCTAGTTCCCTACCCAACGGTGCCACCATGCTCAAGGAAAAGGATAAACAAGCATCTTCACTTGCAAACAGAGACAGTGAGGCCAAAGAGGACGATGGTGCTGTCCCACAGTCAATCAAACCAGAACGGCTTGATCAGGGCACCCAGGATGAGCTCTGCAGTAGGTGTGTACACTGTGGCATCGTGTTTCTGGACGAAGTTATGTACGCCCTGCATATGAGCTGTCATGGCGATGGTGGGCCTTTCCAGTGCAGCATCTGCCTACATGCCTGCGCTGATAAGTATGACTTTACCACCCACATCCAACGAGGACTCCACCGTCCTGCTCCTGACCCAAACGTTGAGGTCGCAGATGAATGAAGCACAGTTACAGCATTATGGAAGGAAGCTAATAAGAAACTCAGTAGAAAAAAAAAAACATTGTACGCATGAATGCGTAAGATTTTTTTTTTTCATTGAACAAAATGTGCCAAGGTCCCTCTGGGCACCTCAGCAACCAATTAAAGGGCCATTGATAGACAGTATTTCTATTCAGACTCATGGCGACAGACTATTGGCTTTTTTTTTTTTTTTTTTTTTTTAAAGAAATGCCTTTGAGGAAAATGGTACTAGTAGGTTATAAATTTTGAATTTTTTCTGTTTATATTTCTTTTAACCCAGAATTTTAATTTCAAACTGAATTCTGTTTATTGTATCAGGGCTGTTCCCAGCCTCCTGGAAAGTTTTCTCACCTGGTTTTGAACAACGCGGGGATGTGGAACTCTGTGTGGCAAACCGTCTGCAAACATGCCAGTTCTTTGTCACTATGGCAACACCTTAAGGGAGTTTCATCCTCAAAACAAACATCCTCAGGGAATGTATATGGCTGAAATAAATGGCAAATTAATTTAGGCCTTTCTGTCTCTGGTTAACAATATACTAAATATCTTACAGTTTAATGTTTCTTTTCATAATGTATTATTTTCCCTTCGAGAAGTAGTGTTGGATTACTACTATTGTTACATAATTCCGTCGACATGTTAGCTGCTGCTGAGATGGTAACCTATCACAACAGAAATTTGGGAAGGAATTTAAAAAAAAAAAAAGATATTTTTTCTAAGTTGATAATAAGAATAATCATATTACCAGTGCCTGATAAAGTATTTTCTACCTGATATGTTGATATGCAACATTGAACTTGCATCTAAAATAAGAGCCTTGAGCTTGGCTCTGAAAAAGTTTACATTTGCAAATGTAGCAAACAAGGTAATGAAGCAAACACCTGCTAATGTTTTTGGGGTTTTTTTTAACATAAAATGGAAAGATACGATCATTCATACTTTTACTTTTTTTTTTTTTAAAGGTGGACATTAAACAAATGTTTGTTTAGCCACCAGAGGCACTATCCATTCCAAGCATAGTCCTTTATGACTTTGTTCATCCATTTTATTGTGTCCTTTTGTGCTTTATAGTTCAGTAGCCTGTTGTAATGGACATGTTTTCTTGTGTTCGTCTGTCGACTTTGTACAAGGGAAACTGATCAAACTCAAGGTTTATGGGCTTATTTTGGTGTCGTAGAGCTTCAGAGGAAATGTTTGTCAACACTTCCCCCCTTAACACCCCTCTGTCTGGTTTCTGGTTTTAGTGTAATCCTGTATAGGACACCGACATGAAAACTGTTCATATTTAGTGACTGCAGGTGTTTTCGGTGCCTTCTGATGAAACTTTTCTTAGAAAGGTAAACATCGATCTGCTGTTGTAAGCGACTTTGACTTGTGTGTTACACTCCCATTGCTCCTTCAGTCGTATGGAACAACTATCGGTTAAAAACACGTACCCTAAATGTCTTGATTACGCATTTGGAAATGATCTCTAGTACCAAAAAAATACGATCATGTAATAAGCGCAGCGACTTAATTTTTTAAGTGAGCACGCATTTCACTTATTTTGAGTTACTTTTAAACGATCCGTCCTCAACAAAGTGTGCACGCTCCATCATGTTTCGCTTGCAACGTCTCATTGCCATAGTTCCTTTTTTTGTCAGCGATGGACTCAGAAAGCTGGGTCTCCTCTGACTACACACGGACATTATTTATATGAAATAGGAATGTGAAAGAAAAAGAGAACGAGAGATTCTATGGATGTCCCGAGGAAGTCTCTACATGTCACAGATCCTCACGTATAGCCTTACAATGCTGCTTAAGCCTCTCAGAAATAATGGTAAAGTGTCGCTTTTTATTAGAGCATTTATACAGGTGGGTATTACAAAGACTTTTGTTTTCTGCAAACCTTTCAATTTGAAATTATGTTAATGCTTGCACTTCAGTTATTCGTCGTTGTTGTTGTTTTTTTGTTGTTATTTTTTTTGTTTTGTTTTCTTTGGCCAAGGAAGAAACGTGTTTTATTAGCATGCTGTTAATATGAACAGGTACTGCGTTGTAATAAGCGAACAAGATTGTGCCTTTTAAAAAAAATAAAAAATTAAAGCCTAATATAAGGCTTTACCAACATTGAAACACAACGGAGTATTTGTTTATGCCTGAAAGCCATCAAGGCAAAAGGCAAGACTTTGTAAATGTAACTATTATTTTTAGAACATTGTTTTTTTCCCACCTTTGCTGCATTTAAAGTGCATAGATGATGGTTTAGAATTTCTTTATGTTGATTTTCTTCAACTGCCACCTTAAACGTTTTTTTTTGTGTGTTGTAGGTTTTACATGCAAAAGGTTTTGAAAAAAGATGGCTAAGATGTCTATTACATCTAAACTTGAATAATGATGCTGATAATAATAATAATAATAATAATAATAATAATAATTAATAAAGTAATAACGAAACATTATGGAAAATTGTGCACTGTTTTGTTTGTTGTGTTACCTCGCTTTATTTTTACCACTTGGCACGGTGGTACAGCATGTAATGATGCCACCTCTTTGTTCCAATAAGCTCCAGGTGTCTGACATTATTTTCCTGCATAGATTTCCTTCAGAGAGTCCAGGTTCCTCCCACAACGCCAGCACATGCCAGTGAAAAATAGAAGCCTTTATTTGTCACGTATACATTACAGCACCGTGACATTTTGTTACTTAGCATATCCCGGTTTAGGAATCAGGGGTCAGACCACAGCGTGTTAAGGGATTTGCTTAAACGACCAATTAACAACCCACAGCCTAAACCCCCACCAGGCCCCCATGTAGGTGGATTCTTTGTGCTAAATGGACTGATATGACAGATATTTGTCTGTGTGTGGTGTTCAGGGCATATTTTGACTTGTGCTCAGTTTTCTCAGAATATATACGTTACTGAAGCTAAATGTCTGAATCAATAAAATTATTAACACTAATTAACCTAAAAATCTGTGAATTTTTGGAAACAAACAAAATTGCATCTATCTAATTCTAAATCTAATTCCCTCTAGGTTGAAGTTTAAACACTCGATTTTGCAGCATGGGTGTTTTTATTGCACTGCAGGTGTCTGACATGAATCTATTTCATGTAAATATAATTAGATAAATATTTATTAATAGAATACAATGTAAATGTTTACAATATGCTTTAATATTCATGAGGTCCCTATGAGTATAAACACTATTAGAAATATACAAGTAAATTTGTTTTTATAATTTCATGGCTTTTTATTTAGTGGCGTGATTACATTAACTCAATTATGCTTTGCTATAAGCCACAGATTTATTTATTTATTTATTTATTTATTTTTATTGGTATTTTTATTACAAACACTTTAAATGGAAATCTAGTGAAAATACAGTAGCTTGATTGGTTTAAGATAAAGTAGCTCAAGTGCTACTTGATTCCAATCCTGCCTAGATCTACATTTATAGCCTATAATATGAAAAACAATACATTTGTGACCTTCATTCATTTATTATATAGTGCTTATCCTGTTCAGGGTCATGGGGGTGCTGGAGTCTATCCCAGCTAACCTAGGGTGTGAGGCGGGATACATCCTGTACAATCAGCAGTTAATCACCGGACTAACACTTAGAGAAAGACAACCATTCACACACACGTTCACGCCTATGGACAATTTAGAGTAGCTAATTCACCTATGCCCAATCACATGTGTTTGGAGGCAGGAGGAAACCAGAGTACCTGGGGAAAACCCATGCAAGCACGGGGAGAACATGCAAACTCCACACAGAAACACCTTGGGAGGGAATCAAACCCATGCCCTTCTTGCTCTGAGACAGGAGTGCTAACCACTCTGCCACCGTGCCACCCTGTTTGTGACATTTTAATGAAAATGGTCCTTAATGGTCCCTGGTCTGTTACATGTACATTTCTGCTCTGTCTAAAAATCCAAATCTGATAAGAGGCTAATGTTATCTTCTTGCTTTTAACTTTGTGTTACTTGACACACAAGGCCGCAAACAAAAGCGGCTCTATTGATTCATCTGTTTCGGCACCAGTAGATTCAGTAGAAAGAATTCTTTTCAGATAAAATCCCAGACATGGTCTTCCCAGGCCTAGCATGACCTTTTCTACATTTGAGGACATAATAGTTCCTCTTCTCACACTCTTATCCCACTTTCATTCAGAAGTGTGCAGTCTACCAGTCTGGACTAGAAACGCTTTCTCACTTCAACAAGAGGAAACGCTATCGAAATAGATATGGGAGCTTCCTCTACAACATCTTTCAATGATTTCTATGGGGTTTTTTTTGTGATAGGAGCTGATCTGCCAAAAACAATGGTGCATCACAGCTCATAGTGTCGGATAAGATCTTTTAACAAGTCAGGGATCAGGAAATCCTACAGAATTAAAGTCTGCTGCAGTTATATAGTATATCTGTACAGATCTGTAGTATATTCATAGCATAGTATATTGTATATTGTATTTTAGTACAGTACATAATATTATTACTACTATTTATTCGCATAACTGTTGTATTACATACATTGGCATATACATATTGAATATAGATGTA
>JAOUQX010000023.1:10618965-10629588 GCA_028566295.1 Liobagrus marginatus
TGGATGCTTCGACAGAGGTCGGGTACGAGGACCCTTCCCATAGGTGGATCTCGAACACGAGATGATGAAAGAGAACTGTTGATCTCATGACGATTTTCACAATGCGTCAATATAATAGATAGAGCTACTGAAACTTTCAGAAAAGATTCTGTGCAACCCAGAACAAGAGAGGAAGGAGGAGAGAAAAAACAGGAAGAGCCTGTTTCATACTGAATGAAGACTATGAGACTGTGTATACTATCCTTTGCTAAGATTAAAGGAAAGTAAAAATATATATATAATCGGAGGTAGGTACTGGTCCCTGCAGTGGTCCTATTAGCGAAAAGGAAGTATAAGTAGAGGAAGAAGGCAGGATGTGCTGTCAGAGGTGGAAGATGCCCTGATGCCCTAACTGCATGAGGCTGTGCAGAACACTTCCTCCTGGCTCTCTCCTCTGCATGATTCACATCAAGAAGAGGTATTTGTCATTCTGTTCTGTAAAACAACTGACTCACCACAGATAAAGCTCTTCAAAAGAATTTTAAATATAGTATCTTCACTAAGGCAACAAAACATACAAATTTCACTCATGTACTAGTTATGCATCTACAGTAAAATAATAAAAATAAATGCCTTAATAATTCATTGTCTAGTGTTTATCCTGTTCAGGGTTGCGAAGGTGCTGGAGTCTATCCCAGATAACTTAGGGTGTGAGGCAGGGTACATCCTGTACAATCTGCAGTTAATCGCAGGACTAACTCTTAGAGACCGACAGCCATTCACTCCTATGGACAATTTAGAGTAGCTAATTCACCTGTGCTTGGAGGCAGGAGGAAGCTGGAGTACTTGGTGAAAACCCATGCAAGCACAGGGAGAACATGCAAACTCCACACAGAAACACCCTGGGAGGGAATTGAACCCATGACCTTCTTGCTGTGAGACAGGAATGCTAACCACTCTGCCACCATTATGCCCTAGCTGGCATACTACTAATGTAAAATAATATTTTAGTCAAGGATTTTACTTTAAGGATTTAGTCAGTAAGAAGGCTCTTCATGTCTATGACTGTGGGGAAATAAAAGACAATTTACACTGACCATTCATTCATTTATTCATCAGGAGAACTATTATTGCACAATAATAACTGTGTAAGCAGGGTCCTTTAAAAGTCCTGCAACAATCTCTAATTAACTCAAATGTTTTATTATGAGCATGAACAATGTCCCTGAGATTTGGAATCCACATTCAAAATTCATAGACCATACATTTTAGGCCAAATCCACTTTAGGTTTCGATATTAAAACGGCATTGCATTACACTCCTTCAGAGTGTAAACTGCTCCCCAAAACCAGACAATATTCATTTAACATAAGATCAACTGGAATGTATTAAAAATGTGATTAAACTAAATAATTATGGTTTCTAATGTGTATGTTATGAGTCCCAGCCAAGCAATATAGACTCCTTGTGTTCAATACTTGTGTGTATGTTGGCTTATGGTATGTTCTAAGTAGCTGCAATAAACACAAATGTCAGGGCATGTCAAAACAGCTCAATAGTCCCAATACCCTAACCCTAACCCTAACCCCACCTCTGTGAAGTACCGGTATGCTTGATATTTTAGGCATATATAAT
This sequence comes from Liobagrus marginatus, assembly GCA_028566295.1. Classification (NCBI taxonomy): domain Eukaryota; kingdom Metazoa; phylum Chordata; class Actinopteri; order Siluriformes; family Amblycipitidae; genus Liobagrus; species Liobagrus marginatus. Next base: position 10,620,580 of record JAOUQX010000023.1, read on the forward strand.
CTGTGAGATTCACTTTTAGGTCAGGGTAAGGGTAAGGGTTAGGGTTAGGTGGTTATAGGTGGTCACTGCTGAGATAAATGTATTTTTGAAAGCTAATATTGCACCTTTGCATTTTATGTCAGACATTAACCTTAGTGCAGATGCCAGTGCAGTATTATGTTTATACCTAGTGCTCCAGTAGCTAAAATGTGGGAATAATATTTTGCCAGTATATGAGACCTGAGTTCTTGTGGCCATCTTACCAGCACACCCATTCTTGAAGTCTTCCCTTCATTGCTGTAAGTTGGAAGCACACAGTTGTCTAGGACGTCTCTATATGCTGTACCATTAAGATTATCTTTCAATGGAACTAAGAGTCTCAAAGAGTGTTCCAGAATGACAATGCCCCTGTGCACAAAGCCCTTAAGGCACTGTTTAGACATAGGGTGCTAAAGTTGGTCTGAACACCTTTAGCATGAACTGGAAGGTTGTCTGCACCGCGCCCAACGTTAGTGTCTGATATCGTTAATCATTTTCTGTTCGGATAAGCAAAATTCCCAGCCATGCTCCAAACTCTATAGGAACACTTTTCAATAAGTGTTGAGGTTATTATAGGATTAAGAGCGAGACTTAATCTGTAATAGGATGAAAAAAAAATACATATAGATGTGATGGGCACGTGTACCAATACTTTTGGCAATATAGTGTTAACATATAACATCCTAAAGTATTTTTGAAAAATATTGCATCAACATTTCGCTCTCAGGCCTAACTTAAAGGCAGTGTATGGCATTTTGTATAATAACAGACATGTCAAGAAAAATGAACAATGATTTGCCCAGCAGTTAGAGCAGAAATGTTTGTGTGTGTGCGTTTGTGTGTGTGCGCACGCACGTGCGTGTGTGTGTGTGAGAACTTGTTTTCATGAATTTATATGGACACAAATTTATAATGAATTATAATCGGTTTAAAAACAAATTATAATCAGTATTACACTGGTATTATGACATAAGCATGTTTTTGGGGCCTTTCATGAGTCCTCCTAATCTAAACAATGTTTTATTAAATGTTCTATCAAAAATGTAAAACCACAGAATGTTTAGTGTGATGTGTAGGTTTAGGAGTAGGAGTGGGGTAGGGAAATATAATTTACATTTTGTACACTATTAGGCCTACGGAATGTCCTCACTAAGATAGCAAAACAAATGTATGTGTTTGCAGGGGAAGCCCAAATAAAACAACTGATTGAATTCACTATTTATGTATGTATTTACAAACATTATTTGGCAATATTTGTTGCATTTGACAACAGGCTTTTTTTCAACTTGTGTTGCGCAGGTATAATTTTAGCGCCAGTGCATATCCATAAATATGGATGGAACAGCACAATAGGAGGTATGACATTCAAAATGCTGCAGAATGACAGAAAGCTGATGTCCCAGGACACCCTCATGCCTTCTGGCTTTTTCTTTTAGTTATACCCTCATAGACCTGCTGGAGTCCCCACTTGCGCAGTCATCACAATATATATCCTTTGTACATTCTCTGCATATCTTACATTAAGTTTCTATTCTGCGCTCTTCTCCTGATACTGCGGATAATCTCCCTGCCATATCATAGACATTTTCATTTCCTAAGGACTGCTACTGAGATCATAAAGATTAACCGATAGCCATACAAAGACTCTCAGAGTAGAAAACTTATATTGTAAAAACATGGCAATAATTAAATGAGGTATAAAATCTTACATTTTTTGGCACAATCCATATTTTTTTGTGAATAAATAAGTTTTAGAATGTGTACTTATGACTAACTAAAAAAAAATAAGAAATGCTATTGATAATACTCTTTATAGAATTGATTTGTTGACCAGAATCAGTTAGGGTTAGGGTTAGATTATTTCCACACAGCAGTCTCTTAAATATAATATCTGATCTTTTAAGATAAACGCTGAAGTCCATGTTTTAATTCGTTTGTTTGGGAAATACAGATTTCAGATTATCCCAAAGAATAAAAAATGAAAAGTGCTAAAACCAGCATCTGTGATGGTATGGAGGTGAGTCACGGCCCACAACATGGTGATTTGTGAATATGTAACTGTATTGATTCTGAAGCTTATATTTATATTTGGAAGAAACTTGCTGCAATCAAGACTACAGTATGTACTTTTCTCAGGAACTTTAATTCAGGTCTTTATTCTGCACAATCATGAAGAGGTAAATCAGACAACGCCCACCACAGCTTGTAAAGTCTCTTTATAACGCAAAAATGGGAAGAAAAAATTATTTGAAAAACTGCAAAAATTGGGCTCTTTAATTTAAAAAAACCCAAAAACGTTTAAAAGCCATCTAAACGCCTTTTTAACTATTCTCTTGAATTAATTTCCTATATTGAGTATTATATTGTTTATACTTGTATATGCATACTGTATATTGTTAGTCTAAGGTAGCAAGAAAAACTCGAACTATTTATTATAGAAGTTTTAATTGGGAACAAAGTGAAATGACAGCTGAACATTATTACCGCCTTATTTAAATTTAAGCACTTTTAGGACCTGTTCAGTAGAAGGGTTTAAAACAGATGAAAAATAAAAGTAAACCCCAGTAGCTCTTCTAATACATTGAAGTTTATTTCATTATGGCCTGCCTTCATGTTATTGTGTTGTTTTATTATGTCTTGCTTAAATTCTTTCATTTTTATTTTCCTTTAGTTTTTGCACTTTTTTAATATGCTGGCTGCATTTTACATTCTTTGTGCCTCGCTCCTGTATTCTTGTGTGCGCCATCACGGTCCTGAACAAATGACATTTCATTCCCCTGTATACAAGTATATGACTGGAATGACAATAAAGGTATACTTGACTTGGTGTGAAGAAAAAATAAAAGCAAAAGTCAAAATAACTTGGACTCTTCTCAAAAAACAGCAGGTAAGCAATTATTTCAGAAGAACATTTTCCGAGAAAGTGGATGATATACAGTACATACGGTATGCACTGTTAGATTATTAAGATGCTTGTTTTTATTTATTAGTATAATATATGGACAAACGTCCTAATTTTACTTCTAAAATAACATCTACGCATTCCAATAACCCATAAAGCATGACTGAAGGGATTTAGTTGTTTATTTATTTATTTCGCTATAATTATTAAGATTATACTTTAAGATTAAGATTAACACTGATGTTAAGGTCTGGTCTGCAGACGGAGTTCAGTGGGGTTGAGGTCAGTGGCAAATACATGACAGTTTCTATATGATATGAATCTGTGTACTTAAGGTAGATAACAGGTCTGTGATAAACTATGACCTATGTGTGAAAAAAGTGCTCTTTAAATAAAGATACATATGCAACCTCATGTCAGTTCCATATATTCAGAAGGAGGATAAAGGATTTGCTCAAGGGCTCATAAATACTAAACTAGCTTACAGAACATCACTAAACTAACACTGGCTATGTTTATCTAAATTCCGGAGGCAGGGTCATTCCAGGTCAGACAGATGGTGCATATATAAATATAATTACAAGGATTTAATATTAAAAAAAAACATCTACAGTACTTTGTTCTCTTCATGCAACATGACCAATCTTTTCTTTTGCATAGCTTCCAATTGCAACTGTCTTTGTTAGAAGGTGCATCTAGTACAAATTGATTCTATAACCCACATTTCAGTCATTTTTGAGCAGGATAAAAAATGTTATTGATAAATGAAGAAATTTTTGAATAACAACTTTGTTATATCTACTAAATAATAGCATGTTGACCTGTAGAAAGAATGTACCATAATGGACTCACAAGGCCATGACAAATGCATAAGGCTGTGTTTATATCAGTGCTGCATTAGCCAGCCACATAGTTGGAATAATCCAAATGCTTTTTCATTATGGCCAAGAAATCGACATAAAAACGAATATGAATTATAAAATATTATTCAGGATATATGTATGATTGTTTGCCGTGGTTCTACTGAATACCTGAGGCTGCATTTGAAAAGGCATTTAGTGATGAGCAATGCTTTATTACGAATGGTTGATGAAATTTCAAGGATATTTGCAAGTGTACAGGGCAAAAATAAGTTAGGAGTTAGTACGACAATGCTAATGAAGATGATCATGATGATAAGAATATAGAGTGGCAGGCATACTTTTATTTTAGATGATTAAACTGTGATTTGAAGAACTGTATTAGTGCTTTAATACATTTTTACGTTTCATGTTTCTTCAATTTTGTTTAATATGGATCAAGGGGGGTTAACGAATACAAATATGTAATATTGCTTTTGATTAACGTGTCTACAAAGAAACCTTGCTATGCATATTTATTATAAAATCTCTGGATATTTGTCAGACTCAGTTGTCTAAGATGTATAATAAAATGATTGTTTTATTTTATGTATATAGTTTAAATAAATGTTGTAAAAAGACATCAAATTAGGGGTCAAGCTCGTAGGGCTTGAACCCTATTGGTTTCGTTCGTGAAGTGACGTCATGAAATATTTTCCTCTCCTCTGGAAGTCAATGTAGAGTATGTTTTTTAAAGCAAAAAGTTATGAAATTTGGCATGCCAAGAGAATACAATATGATATGATACCATACCAACTTTGAGGTCTCTTGGTCCTACGAGTTAAACGTTATTTAATATAAAATATTGAAATAAAACCACGTGACTATTAAACTCCACTGTGTCGTAGCAGTCACCGTGTCACCATGGCAACTTAAGGTAAACAGTAGCATGCTGTCACCACCGTAAGTTAATGTAAACAGTAGCGGTCCAGCATTTCCATACACATTTTATTTTAGTACGCTTCAGTTCCTATGTGTATAAACCGAGTATACATTTTGTCTTTAATGCGCTATAAACGTTAACAAATAACCAGGAAGATGGTAGGATAAAATTATCAAGTTATTACGTTTAGTTATAACATGTATTTATCCTGTATGTAACATGTATTTAACGTATGATTTTATTTAATACTTCCGTTATGAACTGGCATTATTTTCAGCTTAGTACTCAAGTGTCTACGTACTAAGTAAAATACTCACTTAGTATTTCAGTAAAAAAATGAATTCTGCTGATGAACAACTTTAGTTTATTCTGAATATTCAAAGTTATTCTCCCACAGGTTTACATTTTTTGTATGGGCACCTTTTACAGGTGCTAATTGATAGAAATCACCAACAGCAACAATGATTCTGTTTCCAAATAACGAGTCGTCCCCAGTTTGTTTTATTTGCTGTAGACGTCCATGAATATACGCCAATAAACGATGATCAACCATAGACACGTCATCAATAATCAGAATGTGTAGATTCCCCATTTTTGTACGTAAAGAATTAATTCTGTCATCACTAAGAGAGTGATTTGGCAATCGGTAATTTGTACCAATTGAAAATGTTTTGTGAATTGTTGCCGCACCGACATTAAATGCTGCTTTTAACATTTAACTTAATACTTAACATGATGGACTGTTACTAGTTCACACATGGTCCACACACACAAACACACACACACACACACACACACACACACTCTCTCTCTCATTCTTTCTCCCTCTATCCCTCCTCACGAATTGCAGTGTTTCCTGGTTTTGTAGTGTTTCCTGTTGATTAATTTCTCCATTAATTAAAATAAAAGTAATACAAAATACTACCTTGTTCTTTGAGAACTACCACTTGGGCTTTATCCCGTTAACTGCTGCATGCAGCTATGTGTTGCATTATTTTTGACTATTCTTTAAGTAAAGCTAGGTCATTGGTTGAGATGATTCACACTAAGGTTTACTTAACTAGGGTCTATTTAGAGCAACTAGCATAACTTTACCAACAAAAAACAGATTTACATTTGTATTAAACTGCACTTTATTAAGTAATGATTGAAATAAAGGAAAATAAACATTTACAGAATTTAACAGGTGCCCTTATCCATGTACGAGTGCTTTAAAGTCTCCATCAAGGAATATTTAAATCACTAACACCAAACCCAAACCAAAATTGTTGAAAAAAGGAAGGCCGTTTTTGTTTTTTTGTTTTTTGTATCTTTTTAATAAAGAGAACACATTCACTATCAAGGGGTAGGTATTTAAATAAGAGGTAGGTCTTTAGTCGCCTGTTCTGACATTGATGGGAAGTACATTCCACCACCTCAGTTCCAGAACAGAGAAAAGCCATGAGGTGGACCTTCCTTTATCCAACAACAGCATGGACTAAAGTTTTAATCCAATAAATAAGTAATATGAAGCCTGCAGTAAGCAGCATTTAACACCTTAATTAGCATCTGCACATGTTTTAATTATGGAAATTCAGAACTCAGTTTGAATACCAAGTTACCAATTTTTACTTTAGTTTTTAATCATGGACTAAATAAATATTAGCCAATTATGTTTATCATAATAAAAATGCTAACAAATATCAATTACTATGTGTGCTATCTTACATTTCCATGGTTTATTTATGTATAATAATGCAGTAAGTAATGGTAATATATTTTAGAATCATTTCACTCGCCTATTACTAAGATTTGGAGGATCTGTCCTGCAGTGCCTATAATATTATAAATAAAAACCGGCAACATATGTTTCCGTGTCACTAAATAAATCTTTATGTAAAGTCATCATGGTTCACTTGTCATGATGAAAGTACCCAGAATATAACAGTGTGATTGTGAATCATGGTTGTAGTCGTTCATTTCCCACTGCTCTAGCTGGTTGATGAGGTGTGACAAGATGTACAGTATTGAACTTTTGCCTCTAATTATTCTTTGTTTTATAGCATTATTCAAAAGTATTAGCTGATGATGATGATGACGATGATGATGACGACGAGGATAATGATGATGATGATGGTTTAATGTCCAGCTTATTGTATATATACAGAGCGACAGGTTGCTGTTTTTGGTTGAATGTCAATTCTCAACCCAACAGTGACATTGGGGTCACGGTGACATTTTGTTGTTGTAGCTGAAACAAAAGCTAAAGCAACAAAAGCGTTAGTGCACTTGGTACATACTTTAAGGACATAGTATACTGTTGTTAAGCATTTCTTTAAGGACACAGATTACAGCCTGGTACTTATAACAAAGCTGAAGAAACTTTTTAATGCTTATAATGTGGGCTGACAGTTCTGGCGATAGGAGAACACTAATACCAAAATTCATTTCCGGAGGAGAAACAAACAGAAAAGTTGGATGCCTATAGCTAAGGAGCTGGAAGGCCTGTGGTTTCTAGTGTTTATAAAGAGCATGACATTTTTTGATTGCAAATTATACAATAATAGTAAAAGGCATATTGACAAGGTTACACTGTCTTTGATGTAAATGTAAATCATCAGAATCCTTTCCTATTATAGTGTGCCAGGATATTTTGTCCTAATATGAAAAATGGTATTATAGTGTTAACCAATTCAAACTGCCTGCATAAGGACCTGGCAGTTTTGTAAAGCTAAACATAAGGGCATTTGTGCGAGTGTAAATTTAGAATAAATAGTGCATATTTTTACTATTCCTCATTCAATTTTTATTATATTCAACGGATCTTCACTACCCCAACCACACCTAGGCCTCAGACCTTACTACCAGGCACATCTTTAAGTATTGTCATTAGAAAAGTTGATTTGGCTGGCACGGAAGAAATATAATTCAGCATAGCCATGCTTATTTGTATTTTTTTTAAAGCATTTGTACTATACTGTATCCATACTGTATACTGTGAATCCATAATTAGTCCACAATGCCATATCCCTGATTAGGCTTATAGTGTTACTTTACTAATACAGAATTAAAAGGTAGAACAGCAAAATCTGGTTTCTCAGCTTTCATGTATCAACTGCAAGGAAAATGGCATTTGTGCACTATAACATATTGCGCCTGTTTGTGGAAATTGGCACAGTATTTCAAAAAATGATCCAAGCTTGCAATCACTGACCTGCCAACTAAGTCCCGAAGGACATTGTTAGCAAATGACAAAAAAAACGATGGGGGTGGTCAGGCTACGCAGGCTACTGAAGGCAATGCAGGCCTCCAGTGAAAAATCCAGTGTCATACATTAACAGGTTTATAGGTATAAACAGCATGTTTTGGACAGGTATTAAGCTGCATAAGCTTAATGATGGAAATCTAAAAATATACACTGACTATGTATAATTACTCTTTTTATTTATTTTAACTTGTTTTCAAAAAGATGAATTAGGATTGAGAGCTTTTCAATTTTAATTGTTCCAGCATGTTGTACCTTTCTAAAGGTTCTAGAGTTGACTGTAGGGTGGTGTTGATCCTGCATAACACATTAGGTTTGGGAGACTTACAAAGATATGCAATAAAAGTCATACATACAGTAGACTAAAGAACATGCAAAATATTGAAATACAACATTATACAAATTAAAAGTATAACTTAGAGTTTCCATCAAAATAAAAAATACAAAATGCTTACGAATTAATAAGATGCCAGCTTGTGGTTTTGTGCTAAATCAGCCCAGAGGGTTAATAGCCTCAGACATATCAAGTGGAATAAATGATGTCAATTTAGATATCCATTGATTTTATTTGTATCTACCATGTAATTTGAGCCTGCACAATTGCCAAAATAACCCACAAGACATGAGGTTTGTATATCAATATCTACAAGTTCTATGGACCAGTAGTGCTGGGCGTATATAATTATGATGTCAGAATTGCACAAGAAAAGCGCACATTTAAGTAGAATTATGTGAAACACAGAAATCTTGGCTTACTCACTAATATGATCTGTAAATAGCAGAGTGAACATGCTACTAACTAGACTGGCATTTTCCTTTTCACCTTTATAAATTACCATCGCTGTGCATCGTAGCAAATGTGACATGATTCTAAATTTCACATTTAAGCATGCAATTAGGGGGGCTTGTAATTGTACACAAAGTTATGTAATCATTTTTTTTCCTAAAGCCTCGGTCACAACCCGCCGTACTTGCAAGTGCGTGCAGTCTACGTGCAAAAACGTGGGCCAAATTCAGGGATCCGTGCGTGGTGAGTACCGCCTCCGTACGGATTTGGAGCACG
>JAOUQX010000023.1:10641066-10652132 GCA_028566295.1 Liobagrus marginatus
TTACATATGTAAATATATAAATATGTTCATTTATATTTATATTCCCCACTATATATATAAATATATGTATATATGTTTCCCCCCCCCTCCCACTTACAGCAAACACCCAGATAGTCGCCTTAGATTTTCACTATATGCTGTGTTGCACAATGTATATGTGACCAATAAACTTGAACTTGAACTTGTCTCACTAAGATGGTGGGCCATTACGCCACCTCAAATACACTGATGCCTTGACACAGACTTTTGCATTTGCCAGAGAAAATTCTCACACTGGGTGTTTTCATGATGGAAACTGAAAAACCTTAATTGGGTAGAGATCTACACTATTAGTATGACATCTTTTTGTCATAATTTTGGCATAAATGCAAAAAGGTCTAAATAACTGTAGCTGTAGTGATACGTTGTACTGAGATAAAAATAGACCCAGACCCTGCTTCAAAAATGCCTTACACAGCATAACAAAACACAAGGGATGACATAATAGATATCATAACGGCATAGAAAATGTTTATTGTTTTTTTTTTTTATGTCACGAGTGTTTCCTTAAATTTTTTTTTAAAACAACCTATGATTAAATGCTGGGGGTATATATTTACCGCTGTTTTACAATGAAAAATGATGTCTAAATATATGCAAAACCCACTGTTTTAGGATTGTTCATATTAAGACACATACTTATTATGGCAGCAGGATTGCTTAGCCGTTAGCATGTTTGCCTCAAGCCTCCAGAACTGGAGGATCAATTCCTGTTTCCGCTCAGTGTGCACGGTGTCCATATGCCCTCGGGTTCTCTGGTTTTCTCCACCAATACATAGCCATGTCCTGTTGGCAGCTCTAAAATGTCTGTAGTGAATAGCGAGATTGTGTGCATGACTGTGCCCTGTGAAGGCTTGGCACTCTGCCTCATCATCTGAGTCCCCTGGGTTGCCTGTTACCCTGTGTAGGATTCTCCAAAGGTACTATTTGGAAGCGTAGTTGATTTAGACATGTTCAGTTATTGACTTCTACAGAGGGTTGCAAGAAGGGGACCAACTGTTTTGCAAGACTGTTTTTAACTGCACGATACTATATGTAGAACTACCATAATATCTTCACTCAGAGCTCCAGTAGCGTGCAAGATACCATTATTGTAATAACTTTTGCTTTTAACTAAATGAGGGCTTCACATGGTGCATGCTTGTCTCCTACTAACTGATCAGTGATAAATGGCGATGACGTTGGGTTAAACGCAACATTTACTGAGGGTGGTGTACTACAATAAAACATCATGCTCTAAGAGAGTTTAGTCAAGGTACATCTGTCTGTTGAATCTGTTACTCTCTGAGAGAGAGAGAGAGAGAGAGAGAGAGAGAGAGAGAGAGAGAGAGAGAGAGAGAGAGAGAGAGAGAGAGAGAGACAACTTCAGTACACTTAAAGGTGAACGTTTTTTTTTGGATCTTTAGCCTGTAGATGGCAGAAGTGTCCTGCAATGCAACTTTCAGTCCCAGGAAAAATGTTTTGGGTGAAAGTAAGATTCCAAGTTACTGCAATGTGAGGAATAAAAATAAGGCAGGGTACATTAGATGTGCATATGTTTAATTTCTTTTTTCAAGAACAGCGCATATCAAACCTTCCCCCCCTCTCTCACACAAACACTTTGTCTTTACAGAATCAAAACTGTCACATTATTCTTTTCAGGTTATAATTCTTTTCTTTTTGGTCCCCACAAATATATTTAATAAATTCGAGAAATAATATCAATACCTGCGATTAACTGGTGATTGTACAGGGTGTACCCCGCCTCACGGCCTAAGATAGCTGGGGGTAGCTAAATTAATCCTGAACAGGATAAACGCTAGATAATGAATTAATTAATTCATAAAAACACCCAAATAAATGTTCTTATTCTTTCAATCGTTCAATGCATATTTACCTATATTTACTTACCGTTTTCACATACTTTATCCCTTAACTGGAGGCTAAGACTGACAACTCCATAAATAAAATGATAAGTCAGCGAGGCCACAGCACGAGCCCAGTGCTACACCTACAGTATGAGCGTGTACAGTAATGAACCCAACTCTGACAGGTTTTTCTCTCTTTATTAAGACCGAAACACTGCTTTCTTTGTAGCCTTATCAGAAAAGGTCTACATACCTTCATAAAAAAATATAATTGTTGAAACATTTATTTAAATATTTATTTCAGTTAGTTTGTACATACGCAGTTTAGTTTAATTCTTTTTTCCTGTGTGTCTGTGTGTGAAGCAAAAACATGGTTTACATTCCTATTTAATTTGATCTGTGTCTGAGGTGGGAAACTGGCCGAGCTTCTGTGGGCGAGCTCACGAATCGGCGGCTTTCTCCTGCCCCTGTTTTTTCAGTGAGATGGTTGAGTCCTGGTCGAGGTTGCCGCGCCACCCCGCCGCCGCCGTTCACTTGGAGCTGCGACGCGCGCGCGGACCGCAACGCAAGCGAATTACTGCGCTTCCGGCCGACCCACGGAGAGAGTACGCACGCGAGCGCACACCAACACGAGCCAGCTTCATGTGAATATGAGAATCAATGACGCATTGGGACGCGGCGCAAGAGCAACAGACGTCCTGACCGCATTCGAAACACAAGGATGTATTAAATGTACTCAAGCGGACTTCTCCCGAGCGAGAAATATGAGGATTAAAACTGGAGCTCTTTTTTGGAGCCTCGTGTTTTTTACGATGGTAGCGTGTGTGCAGGGTAAGTACTTTGGCGCTTTTAAGGCTTTTTATGCTCTCTGCTTTAGTTTTCCCGTTTACTGGGGCTGTGGTTGTGCTTGTGGTAAGTATTCCGGAGAGCGTGCGGTTAAACCAGTCGGTGCTCCACGAGATGTTGCGCTCTATAACGCAGTCGCTGATAAATATTCCTTCTGCATGCTCAGGCCAGTACGTGAGTCGAGCACGAGCAAGGAATAGGGAGTGAGATAATATTATTGACCAATTATAATGGTGGCTTACGATTTTATGATATTTATATAGAATTAGCACCGTCCTGGGGGATGCCATGGATCCTTTTAAGAAGGCATTTTTATTCTCCATTTAAAAAGTACTACAAAACAACAGTTTAATTTTTAGTAGACACTGACCGGACGAGCTACGAATTAGCAAATTTTTAGAGGAAACGGTGGGTCTCGTTGGCAGGGCAGCTATCTGGTGAATCAGTTTTTGGTCTCTTGCTGTTCGTTGCTGCCAATGTAGACGCAAGGGGAAAGAGCTTAAAATAATATCTATTACAGACAAAATCTTATATATCATTCGAAGTCTGTAAATACTCTAAAAAAAATTTACGTTACTGGTTTTCCCTCAGCGCCTATTGATGGGCTCGGATTTTTCTGACGAAACTGTTGCGCGCGCTCAGACACATGTGAAACCCGTAGCAGTAACTGACATCTGTTAAAACATGCACGCGCTATTACGCGCGTGATTAAGAGTTTATGGTATGCGTCTGATCTTTTCAGTCTCACCATTCCGGTACGAGTCAGTATTATTTCAACGAATTCGGATTCCTTTCCGTTAGTCAATTGAAAAACAATCCAAATTTGCCATAAGGTTGTGGCATCCTTAAGATACTGGAAGAAGAGACCCTCGGGGACCGGTTACGCGCGGTGTACATTACGCTCGTTAGCACTGGGCATTTAAATTAGCACCGGAGCATAATCCGTTAGAGCGCGTGCCATAGCGACTACAACGACTGCGTCATCATATCCGCACGGAGCCCACGCTCGACAAGACACCAACTCACCTGCTATCATTACTGAAACGTCACTTTGTGCGTTAATGAATCATTACTTCCCGTTTACTTTGCTGTCGTGGCGGGTGGGTATGGGGGAGTTGGTTAGTGTTGGGTGTAATTTGGCATGGTGGCATTTGAAATAGGTGGAGGTGTGTAAGAGGTTAGTTGGCGCTCTGTGGGAGATGCCTAAATCTACATCTAACGGCTGTAGTCCAGCTGCGTGATAAAAAGCCGTCACGCGGTGGCGGTATGAACAGATCCCGAAGAGAATCAATGTGTCTGACTTTCTGCTCATCATTTGTGTGTGTGTGTGTGTGTGTGTGTGTTCGTGTGTGTGTGTGTGTGTGTGTGTGTGTGTGTGTGTGAAGACACCCACAATCTTTGGTAAAACAGCAGGAGCGAGTGGCTTTGAGACAGAGCGATTAAGTGTAATGACCAGAATTAAGTGGGCCTGTTTACCCAACAGCATCTTCCTCTATTTAATCTGCTTACAGTGTTGTATACCGAGAGCTGAAAACATACAGATCGGGCATCGCTTTGAATGAAATTGACTATCTAAAAAAAATGAATCACTTGCTACCTATAAACTGCTGACCACACCTAAAACCAAAACTGACACTTTAAAATCAGTAAAAAAAAAAAAAAAAACACTAAGGAGAAAATTCAATCGAAGAATACTGTATACTTAATAAGAATGTAATTTCTGTTTGAAATGGAACAATTAATTTTATTCACATGTAACTTTCTAATTGCATAACTTTAAACAATACAAGGTCAGTTTTCCACATCGGGGCAGTGATCCCTTAATAATCAAAGCTTCTGGGTTACAGATCAGAAGGTCATAGCTTTCATTCCTTAACTATGCAATTCACACACTAAAAAAGCTTCATTTCATAATTACATTAGTGATAATGATGAAGGTACACTCATGTTCACTCGTATGCACAATTTAGAGTAGCCAGTTCACCTGTGCCTAATCAGATGTGTTTGGAAGCGGGTGGAAACCAGAGTACCTGTGGGAAAACCCATGCAAGCACGGGTTAGAACATGCAAACTTCACACAGAAACACTCTGGGGGGAATCAAAGCCATGACTTTCTTGCTGTGAGGCAGGAGTAGTAACCACTCGGCCACCGTGCCACCCCATGTTCTTGCATCCCTCACGCTAATATACTGATCTTATATTGGAGTAAGTGATACGAATATACCGGTGCCAAACGCCCTAATAACAACAGCCGAAAACAATTTTTTATTCTATTCACATAATCTTGTCCACCAGTCTGCGCCTTTTTCACTGAATACTGCTTAGTAAATACAGTAAGAGGAGGTGTTTAGACAATGTCAGACATACTGTAGACTACTGGTCTGCTGGGGAAGAGCCCCTGGGTCCTGAGTAATAGAAATCCCGAGGTGTAATGCTTGGGTGTGTGTATGCGCAATTTCATGCTCACATTAACTCAATGCATGAAAGAAGACTTATAATCTTCATGAACCGAGCTGGCTGTTGGAGACAGGTGCAGAGCCGGGATGTTAGACTCCCCAGTTGTTTATAGGCAAATGTTTTTTTTAAAGGTTGTTGTGTTACTGTGGGGAATGTTCATGTGTGTACGCTCGTGTGAGCCATAGGCCAGCATGTTAATAAAGATATGTCCACAAGGGTGTATGTGTCTGTGGACATTCCATGATGTATAAGTGTTTTGCATTTTTTGTCAGTTGACAGATCGCATGCTACACTTAACCTGGTAGTGGGTCTGGTGGGAAATTGAACACTGTCAGCAAAGTAAATTTACTGCATGGTTCCCGTTACTACAGCACCTGTGAGTACCTACATAAAGACGTTGTAAATAATGATTTAAAGAAAATGTGTAGAGAAGGACTGTGAGATATATGTGTTCCCAGTGGAGCTTGTTCTCATTGTCTCTCCCAAACTGAACATGTATTATCTCTTAACCGATTGTGAGTATAATCAATCTAAGGCCAACATATTCTATAACAAACTGAGCCTTACCTAAAGGTGTTGTGCTTTAAGTATACATCCCTATCAGATTTGGCTTGATACAGATCTTTAACGATCCTCTGGAACCATAGCCTCTCTATTACATTATTTTCTTTAGATACCGAGATACATATAGGTTAAAATAGAGTCGCCAAAATCTAGGCAGAATCTCACACAGGGACCCTTTTTTAATTGCAGCATGCACACAGCAATATATTGCACCCTTTTAGTTCATTCACTTTAAATCTGAGGGCCATGTCCAGTAAACCTGATCAGTAATATATTCCTGACAAAGACGGATTGTATGGCTGGTGCAGTTGTGTTTATGTTTGAAAAGCATGCATAATTATGGTTGGTAGTCAGAAGATAATTCCTTTACCGCTTTACCTGTAGTCACTAAGCGGCTTACTTAAGTCCATATTCATTATTCGTTACGCCTCATTTCACCAGTACTGCACAACCTAGAAGCCTAATTGCAGCTAATGATGTATACGTACTGTGGATTGGAAAGAGTATTGAAATTCATTATAATTAAAAAAATTCTCTGTGGATGATGCAATGCATGGAAGTAAGTCATTTCCATGCAGCTACAGCTCATAAATTCCTCATCAATTTCAGCTTAAGATGTGATGCAAGGTCAGTTCGGAAAAGCCAACAGCCAAAGAACGAGGTCTTGTCAATATTGTATGTGTAGGAGATGGAAACTTTCTGTGCATTGAGAGCTGTGCACTGCATGCTCTGCCAATCTCTTTTGTTTTTTTTACCCCCTTGTTGTGTGCTGTGGATCATTTAGTACAGTGAATGGTATATCTTTAGCCTCATTATTTTACGAGCCTAACTCGTTTACCCTCATGCTGGGATTCTCACTGAGGTGGGAAAGTGGTTGGTAGTTCAGTTTGTGCTTTCGTAAATTCCTGTGATGAGCATCTCTGACAGTTTTTGCCGATGGTAAGAGAGCTCTTTCTGCTCTCTAGAATAGAAAGAAATAGAATAGAAATGCTTGCTCACATATTACGTTCAATTATACCATACATTTTCCTTTTAATACTTATTGTCTGTGAGCATATTTCTTAGTTCAAGAGTTAGTGTTAATGTGTAGAAAACAGCTAAAACTAGCTACATACAGTATGTGGAACAGGGGCGATCTGGGTGACATTTATGCATTAACCAATAAGGCACAACACAAATGATAGAGTTACCTGTTCTGGGCCGCAGCTGGACAGAGCCCTGGGCAACACAGGCCACTAACCTTTTATTCCTGTCAGGGCAGTAACCACAGCTGCTGACTCTGTGGTCATTGTGAGTCATGCCATAAATTGTCAGCTTTAAAAAGGATTTTGTTAAGCTTTCCGGTTTTTGTGGATTATATATAGTATGTGAGGAAAATGTTATGAGATTTGGTTATTATTATGCATATCTTTGTTTCATGTTGCACTATTGTTATCAATCTGTATATTTTTGGGAGGAATGTAACCAAAATACAACAGGCCTTGCCTCTGCTAGAGCAAGCGCATGCTGTGGTTGCAAGCGGAACAGCAGGAGTCCAAAATTAAAAATTCACTAAGCGTCTTCTGCTACCACTCTAAAGGATTTAGGCTTCTGGGAACCTCCAATAACCATCAGCACAGTGGGAACAGTTGCAATACCACTGTGATTGTTAAGGTGATAAACGCCAATAGGGTGCAGTTGTTAAACAAGGAGAACTCTAGGGGTGTATTACTGATACAGTACTAAAAAAAAAAACAAGCATGAGCAATCTGATTAAAGAAAAAAAAAACTTGTTGCTTTTATATGAAAAAAGATTTTTCCTTTTTTGCAGTTGTTCAAATATTCACATAATTGGCTGCTAAATTTGTCTGGAAGTTAATAAGGTAACGAGCTCTGTAGATATTAGTGTTTATGTTAAGATTAGTGACTTAGTACTAGTCGAGCTCAAAAGTCATGATTTTAAAATCTTTGAGGCGTTTGGCAACCAAAAACCTTCAACTCTAAACATCAATCATCAATTTATAGCTGTATATGCAGCATATAAACAGCTAAAATGATAAGCAATGCATGGAGGCAATATACCATAGAGTGGTCTGTGATTATTTATTAGTATTATCTGTGATTAGAAGAACATGCCGGAATCTCTGACTTCATAAATATTGACTTCCCTTAGCCCTGGATTGTGATCATTGTTCGCACCTTTATTTTACTCCTCCTATTCACATTAGATGAAGGTTTGTTTTACATAAAGGGATTTCTCGTATTAAATGCAACCATGTTTATCAACCTGTTAGCAGTGGTGCTTTTCTAATGCTTTTGTAGCCCTGTCCGTGGCACTTAATTGAACGATTTAAGGGTAGAATCACCACATCCTGGTTGTTATTAATGGATGTTGCCTTCTTGAAAAAATTATAGAGAAATTATAGAATAGAGATATTCCGAATTAAACCAAGCCATTGCTTTGACTGGCATATTGATCTGAACTTAGGCAATATATGAGCCAACTATTCAGTGACGTTTATATTGTAAGTCTTGTGTTCATGCTGCCAGGTATTGAACTTAACTGCCTTAGCCATGCTAAAAGAATCTAGCTCAGACTGACTACTAGTAATTAGCTGGCAAAACACAGGCTGGCAAAGATGGTCCACCAGTCTGACCAGCTCTGCCTCTAATTTGGCAGGTAGCTGATTAAACTAAGATGAATTTTTCAGCAGGGACCATAGGCATTTACTTTAGAGACAGAAAGCACAATCAAGAATTCATTAGTTCCCTTACTTGGCATGCCCTGGAGGATGGCCAGGTATATGACATTTTAAATTTTCACAGCGCTCGTACAAAGATCTTAATAATCTAGGAGGAATTTTAATATCATGCCAAGTGCACAGAGGGACAATTGTGGCACACCCTCATTATATTCCCAGTTCTCACTTCTCAAAACCTTTTAGCTTTCCATAACATTCATATCTCTTGCTGATTTCATGATACTGAGCTATCATTTTACAGCCAAAAATGTTCATAACCTGAGAAGACTGAGCATTGCTCTTCCGGTTGTACAGTATATCTGCCTTTTAAGAGTGCTTAGTGGTGCAGTGTGTAGCATTGATACCTCACAACACTTAAGTTTCCTGGTTCAACCTGACCTCAAGCTACTGTGTGTTTGGAGTTTTGCATATTTTTGCTGTGTCTGTACAGACTTTCTTTAGGCCCTCCAGTTTCTGGTTTCCCAAAACATGCCAGTAGTCAGAGTAGCTACCACATTTTGTTGTGAATGTGTGTGTTAAAATGTTCAAGGCGTCCAAGGTCACTAGGTTCTATTGTCTCGGGTTCAATCTTGAGCTTGAGTGACTGTTCTGTGAGGTGTTTCTCATGTCTCTGTAGGTTGTCTTGTTTTTCCCCTCCTCCCAGGTAGATTGGAACAAGATAAATTAAGTTGTAATGAAGTGTGTGTGTATTATGCATTGCCTACAACCCAGAATGAATGAAAAAAACATAATGTACAGAAATTGAAAAATATTGACTGTGACATTTGTAAGGGCTTAATCTAGGGGTCCTGTCACATTCTTTTATATCTTTTGGTACTCATAAGAATTATGCCAGCTCTTAAAGCCCAAATATTTGTCTTGTATGGCCAGGATACTTATGGATGAATCATGCCGCTGTCGTCAACCCCACTTTACGCTAATGTAATGTTGCTTTCAGTGTCTCTGTGGGGATGTTCAAACCTCTGTCTAAATGTCAAGTGATCCAGCCGGAGACCGCATTTACCCTCCAAGCTCTTAACCTCTTGTCATGATTTCTTTCTCGTCACAGTTTCCTCATGCCTCAATTTTAGGCAGTTTCACAAGTTTTCCTGTACTCCTCACTCCTGCAGACCCAAAAACTCATATTTACTGGTGTAGTTTTATTTTGTGTGCATAGGCATGTGGATGTTTGACTTTACTCCTACTGATTTGTGTTTGAATTGTAACAGTTGGTTCAGTGGCACTGTGACAGGCTCTGCATGCAGCTCGGATTCTATTCTCTCTTTTCTTTCATTAACACCACGGTCTAGGCCACAATGTCAAACTCGAGGCCTACAGGACAAATACAGCTAGCTCACGGCTTCCTTTTATAGTGTATCTAAAAACCTATTAGTGCTCTACTGCAACAATGATATTGATAATGAGATATAGAGTACATTGCTACATATTAAAGCCCAGCACCACTGTATCCTGCCACTGCTGGGCCCCTGAGTCAGGCCCTTAAACCCCATTGCTCAGATAAATAAGATAAATGTAAGTCTCTATGCATAAGCGTGTTTGCCGAATGCTGTAAATGTCAAATTTAACGCATCTGTAATATAATACGGGCGATTTCAAATCTCAAGATGCATCAACCGTTCTATCAGATACAGATATTAGTATCTGTATTAGCATTGACAGTGTTCATTACCCCATTGATGTTTAAAAAAAACTTTTACAAAAACATGGAGAGAAACCAGATATTTTTTGTAATATAAGGGGCAAGTGGTAGCTCAGTGATTAAGGTGTTGGACTGATAATCTGAAGAGCAGGGTTTGATTCCCAGCACTAACCCCTAACCGCCAATCTACCACTGCTGGGCCCCTGAGCAAGGCCCTCAACTCTCAACTGCTCAGGTGTAAGTCGCTCTGGATAAGGGTGCCTGCCAAATGCTATAATTATTATTATGCTTATTATTATTATTATTATTATTATTATTATTATTATTATTATTATTATTATCAATGGAAATGTTATAAAGCAGTTGTGAAGGTCAAGAAACAATAGGATTTATACCACCTTTATGACACTAAATAGTTCAACCTGACTTCTTACAATAATCAGCTAAATTAACAAAAAAAAAATGCACGTTCAGAACAGACAGTGCAATTTGAGAGCAGCAGTTATTGTTGTAATTCGTGTTAATGGATGAAACATATTCACTACATAAATCAGTTCATCAAGGAGAATAATATTTAACTTACGTTTTTTTTTAATCTTTGTTGAAGTTATAATGCAGTCCTGGTGTTAAACCGCCATTCAGTGAAGCAGTCAAGTGGTTTTGGGCCTTTGAGATAAATAAGAAGCAAAGAAGGCAAGAGTTAGTGAAATTATTCCTATCTGCTACGAACTGTAAGCACCTGATGTAATATAGTGAAATGAAAGTATGGCATGCCCTGTGAATACACCAGGAATGCTGTGCAGCAGTAAAGTCATATTTTGTAAAAGGTCAATCTGCTTGGCATACAGATCTGTATTTCAGTCAGGTTGCTTGCGTCGATGTACTTATGCCGTAATGCTTGCTGTTAGGTTTGGCGGTATGGATCCGTTCTGG
>JAOUQX010000023.1:10826874-10841425 GCA_028566295.1 Liobagrus marginatus
TCCTGTACCCGGTGTATAAGTCGACCCCCCCCATTTTGATATTAATATTTGGGTGTAGAAAGTCGACTTATACACCGACATATACGGTAATCACCAGAGACTGATTCAACCATGCTGTTGTGTAATCACTTCATCTTAGTTCATCTTAAAAACAGAACATAAACAAGTATATGTATTTCGAATAGGTATCTTTTCATTTGAACCTAATTAATGATATATGTAATGTGGTATGTTCACGTCTTTAAATGAATTGTATTTAACATTTCTGCTGCATGATAGACATTGCTATGACATGCAAAGCATTGTACTTTGCTCAAGGGCCCACCAATGGCAGCTTGGTGGTCCAGGAATTAAATTCATACCCATAGGATCAACAGCCCAACACCTTAATCACTAAGCTAACCACTTTCCACATATGTACAGTATAATGCCTTACAATATAATGCTATGCCTTATAATGCTATAGTAAATGTTTTATAGCATGTTATAACTGTATTTAAGCTCATAATGGATATAGACTATTACCATAAATGACTGTTTAGTATGTAGTGTTGTAAAAAAATAAAAATACCAAGGCAGGAGTGTGTAGCTATTTATATTTTTTATATTTATATTTATCTTTATATTTTCAGATCAGGTACTGTGTGTTTGGAAATAAAAATGGAAAGGAAATGGCTATGAATTTACAAACTTCACAGCCACAAATATATACGCAAAATCAGATGTTTACGATCAGCAGCAAAAAATTGATGTGTGTTTGTCGGTTGAAAATGCTCTTTTTTGTGACACACTGTACCCTCGAACTTAGCAGGGATGCATTATTTTTGTCTGCTTGTGCATGTAACTGTTTTTAGCAACAACAAAAAAATGAAAAAAATGTTCTCGTGTGCTCTGTTTGTCATGGATTTGGGACTTTACGGCGATGGACTCATGACTCCTTGCCAGTGTGGCATGGTTTGCACAGACCACTCTGCACACTCTAGATATGGGTGCATGCAAGCATGTGTTTCCTTTGTATGCTTGCCTGAGCACCGTTTGTTTGGATAGATCTCAGACCATCCTGCGGTCACATAGCTGAATGCATGATAAGATTCAGATTACCAGGATACACAGGAGAGCATGGAAAAATGAAACTACTCGGTATTTCTGATGTGTGTATGTGTCTAAGGAATTCATATAAGAATATTATTTCTATTTTTTTTTTGTTCCATGCTAAATATGATTTGGTTTAATGAATTTATATATATTATTGTGTGCACCACTGTAACATAATGGTTATGGAAAGAGGCTCTGCTGATTCCAGGTCTTAAAATAACATGAACGCTCATAGCAAGTTTTGCAAATTGGTAGATAATAAAAGTAATATTATTACTTATTATTATTACTTATTATTATTAACAAAAGAATATGTGGCGTATGTGGTTTAAGTGGATACCTACATTACACTATATGGCTAAATGCGGACCTTTGACAATCACAATAACATGTAATATTTGGACATCCTATTCCTATTATACAGGAAGTAGAGCGGTCTTTTAAGATTAAAAATGTTCATGAACAATACAAACAAGCAATGCAATCGCAAGTATCTATGAAAAAGACCATTTTAAATCTGTGTGCATCAATAATACTGTAAAAGCACTCAGCAAACTACACACCGAGCAAACTTTTGTCTTTTGTGACAGTAACAGAGCAATTAGACTGTGTGGAGAGATTAGTTTAAGTAGCTAGCTTTTTGTGTGCAGGGTCTCTTCTGATGCTTAACCTTGATGCTTATCACACTGTGTGATTAAGCGTTCTTCCTGTCAGAATATGTGCTGAAGACCCGAAATAAAATAACTACTGTCTGCTGTTGTGACAGAAGAGGTAGCGATGCAGCACAGATTTGTAGCTTTTCGACTGGAAAGCATGAAATAGTATTGTGTTGTCATAATAGTAATTGAACTCGATGCACAAAGCATTTGCAGGCCTATTATCTAGCATCATTTCTAGAAATTGTAATAATATAAACTATTTCACTCTATGACGTGCTATTTTTACCCCTTTTTGACACGTTCTTGGAGCTGCAACAATTCAGCAAACCATTCTTTTACAGTTTACGCTTCAGTACAGCGTCCAGCACTGCTGCATTTGTAGACAGTCATTTAATTTGTCCTTTGCATCTCATTGTTATGTCCAAACACGTGAAACTGTTGGTACAATGCTAAAACTTTTCAGCTGTATTTCATTGTATTGTAATTAGTTTCCCATTATACACTATACTCACAAATACTGGGACACCTGAACATCCTATTCCAGATTGTAAGCTCCAAGTATACTTATATATACCGTCTGCGTGACGTCACTTTCGTCATATGAAAGCCTCTCGGACGGCCACGTGCAACAGAGCATGCGCAAGCAGTACAGAAGAGCTCACTAGATGGCAATACGCAAAGTGCTGAGCACAGTTTACTGTCGTAAAGGAAGAGTGTGGAAAGAACGATTCACAAACAACAGAGATTGTTTTCAGTTTTAGATTATTTTCTCAGTCTCAGTGTATTTTCCGAACTATGTTGCAGTGGTAGGTGCACTATTTTACTTTTCCTGCCCAGCGAAGGCCCCGTTAATGACACGACTCAGTGCTGCCCGCCGATGTCTTTATTAAGTATAGAAACAATTATACTGCACGTGTCGAGCGCGTGCAGCCGTGGTTAAGTATATTTTGAAAGATTCGCGGACACGACTGCCCGCGAGAAGTATACCCGTCCCTTTACTGTTACTCCTATAATAACCGACACACTTTTGGAAAGGCTTTTCCGCGGTCTGACGTGCAGTCGGCGTTCCAGTTCTTATGTACGTTTTGAGTGAGGTCAGAGCAGTCTGTACCACAAACCGTAACACACCATATCTTGATGGAACAGCAAATCTGGAACGGTGTTTGTCGATCAGTACCAGTTAAGGATAAAATTAATGCTTCAAAATACAACGACATTCTAGACAACTGTGTGCTTCTGGGAAAATATTTGGGAATAACACACTTATGTGGGTGTGCTGGTAGGGTGCCCACAAACCTTTAGCCATATAGGGCTTTTTCAAAGAACGCCAATCTCGACATCTGTGCCATTTAACTGCAACAGCAAAACTAGGCCCATGTCATACAGTATAAATCTGAATTTAGTATAACTCCTACGGAAAATACGTCTTGTGATCCATATAGACCCTGTCTAGGTAGAACTAGATTTTGCCACTAATATTCCATAGAATTTAGCAGGTCAATTTCCTGTTTCTTGCTGTTCTTGATCTTCAGGTTAAATTCAGATATGTCAAATCAGAGCGTTTAAAATCTGTTGACTTGTTAATCAAAAAGCTATCAGTGTGTCTTTTTAAAGTATAGTAGAGGCTAAATCTATATCATCAGAGCAAGAGAGGAAACAAATCAACCAATCAACATTTCCTTAAAAAAAATCAAAGACTTTTATTACTTCAGTTTGTTGTTGTTAACAACTTAAGGGTAAGTTAACAACCTTCATAAACAAGGCATAAAGATTCAGATGTCCCTGTGTTCATGACCTCCATATATTTGCACAGAATAAAGTTACTGACACTTATTGGGTGAGACAAGGCAGCAGATGGTGTTTGTTTTAGTGTGTTTTATTAATCTATTCCTAGTAAACAGATATAGCTTGATTATTTATTTACAGGCATGTGCAAGGTCAGTTCATTGTGTGAGTGTAGTGTTCATACATTCTAAACTATATTAAAAATATGAATTATCAATATTCATAAATATCAATATTATCAGTTGGACTACTAAGCTGTAAAAATGGTGTGGTACACAAAGCCAGACTTTCATTTTCCACAACATGGTGTTTAAAATGGATTGAATTCTTCCTGATAATTAAATGTTATTGCTTTCTTCTATCAAGTGCAGACTTTAGTTAACAATGTATTTGTTTACAGTTTATATCATGTTTACATGGTAAATAAGCAGTGTTCATGCATATTTATTCACCTTAATTGCCACTAACACTCACTAACTGTCACAGACAAAGAATTCTTTGCACAGTGAATGTTTTATGATCATTAAATTTTAGATGCCATGAAAGCACCAGTTAAAAGTCAAATATGCTGAATTTTTCATTAAAACATCTGATAAAAGATGCATCCTTTCTACCAAAAAGAATTCAAAAAAAATTTAAATCCATATCCATAATTACATTTCTTTATTCAAAATAATGTGGCCTCGATGTGATATGACCTGTGACTCGAGTAGAATAGAATAAATAGAATGTGAATAGAATCAATAAGAGCACATCTGTTTAAACATGCCATGTTAGAGCTGGACCTACTGTCCTACTGTCTGAGCCATGCTGTTCTACAAACTGAATTCACACCTTCTGACCAAACATATTTAAGACCTTAACCATACTGATTTAAAACACACAGTAAAGTGTATAAGCGAGTCCCAGTCTTGGATTATATCTATCGTAACCTTTACTGGCCATACGTTTCAGAATGTTTGCAGTTACTATCTGATTGGATTTAAAGATTTATACCACTGCAAATTTTATTGTGTCAGTTTTCAGGAGAAAATGGACAGCATCTGAAAGTTGTACTGAAATATATGATCCGCGAAAATAAAATAATTAAAGAGGGAATTAAAGTGGTGATTAAAGAGTATCTTTCTACAGGAAGGTTGGTTACATTTCCTGCTCTCTGAAATATCTGAATGTCAGTTTTAATTAGTGGGTATATATGTTATAATATGGTTAGGGTTACATCATGTGAACTTGCATAAAACTATGAAGCGCTTCTCAACAACAGTGGACAAAATCAGTATTCAGCGATCTAAGCTCTTGAATCCAAAGCTGAACGCTTCTTTCATATGCAGCTAGCATGACTCACCCGAAAATAACAGAAGATTGGCAGAAAGGACTACAGGTGAGGTTGAAATACCACGGGCCAGTGCCCAATCACCGGACAATAAACCGGAAGCTCTCAGCCAGAGTGTAAAATGAGCAAGTGTTATGTTTCCTGTTTCAGGAATGTGGTGGCTCAATGGTATAAGGCTCTGGGTCAGTGATCAGAGGGTCGGGGGTTCAAGCCTCGCACCAGGCAAGCTACCATCATTGGGTCATTGAGCAAGACCCTTAACCTCACTTTCTCCAGGGGCGCTGTTCGTTCTGGCTGACCCTGCGCTCTGACCCCAGCGTTAAAATTTTCATATGCTGGGATATGCGGAATAAAAACATTTCACTGCATGTATGTGTATGTGACAAAAAGGATCTGAAAATGAAAAAAAAAAAAAGAATGTTTCAAACATTCGAAGCATTGGCATCATGCAAGTTTGACCGTTAATATCCCATGAGCTAGGACTCAATTAACCAACCAACCAGAGATGGTTATTCTTTACTTCATTGCCCACAACTGTTCTTTTAATCCTACTCTTTTAGAGGCCAATTTCAAAGATATTTGGATTTGGATTCAAATCCATCCCTGCAGATGTTTTTGGACTAATCCTGCATTCTCCCACAAGTTTTTTCTAATTTTTGCACAAACTAGATAGCATTTCTTCAAATTTAAACGAACTAGTCACTTTAACCTCAGGAGAACCCATACACAAGAGGAATTCATCACACATCTTGATGAAATTGGACTTTTGTTGTATGGAGAGTAAAATCATCCATACATCATACTTGAATCATACATAATTATACAATACATTGCAATGTTATTTAAATAGCACATTTAAAAACAACTGGTGTTGACCAAAGTGCTTAATAGAAGCCAAATAAAATAAAACAGTAAAAAACAGCTTAGACTTGACAACATATCGATAATCACAAGGCTATCATGATGCCATGCTATCTTACACATAGAAACGTAATGATTTTGAGTTGTTCAATACAGATCCAGGAAGATGGACAATAACACACAAGGCTGTGCTTAATTTCCTGTTTATCTGTGACACCATGGCCAAAAGCACATCGAAGACAGAGCACCACCATTTAGGGCACGATCGCTAACGATGATGAGACGCCACTTTTCTGACAGAGTGGCGTGTGGACAGTAGCTCGTCTCTCTCAACAGCTTTCTCTGAGCAATGCCTTCATCTGCATGCGTAAACCCAGATATTCTTATCCAGTGATTTACCGGCTTGCTTATGTCGCTTTCTTTCAGTGCCCAGCAGGATCACTGATTCATTTATGAGCTCTTTGTGGGCTGGTGTCAACTAAGGGACATTTTCTCAGCAATAGAAAAGAACATAAATGTCATTTTTGTTTTTTTATATCATCTGCCGAGGCTTGTTTATCGTCATAAACTAAAATGCAGACTCACTTGTACACCTTAGTTATCTCTAGAGGATTTCTCTTGTTTCTGCCTTTTCTTTGTCATTTTCATTTCCAAAGGCTTTGCGTTATGTCAATCAAAATGGACTATATGTTAGGGTATGTGCTACACAATTGTCCATTTTGAATATTTGTTTATTTATTTTTAATTTTCTTCTACTTTATTAACCCCCTTTTGGGAAATTGGGTAGTTTTCACATATCCCAATTTATTAGGAAGCTGGGGGTCAGAGGGCCGAGTCAGCCAGAGTGTGCGGCACTCCTGAAGCAAGAGGGGTTAAGGGCCTTGCTCAAGGGCCCACTGATGGTAACTTGTCTATTCCAAGGCTTGAACCCCGACCCACTGAACATTGAGGCGTAACCATTGAGCCGCCACATCGCCTAGTTGATGTCAACCGGAGATCTGTGAAGTATTGATTTTTAGCCATGTTTGTACAGTTATTACATTTGTTTGCACCTGCCTGTGTAGTGGTTGTCATTCTGCGTTGTGTAATTTTGACACAAATGACACCTGTCATTTGGTTCACCAAATTTAGGGAATCTCAAGCTACTTTTTAGTTGCGTCCCTTGGAATCCCAGTCCTGATCTCTGTAGGACTCTCAGTAACACACTCTGTTTAGAACACAATAACCCTTCATTAAGAAAAAAATATTTGTATCATTAGTCCCTGATAAATTATTGGGCCCTGATAAATGCATTAATTCAGTTAGAGAAAAGAATTAACTGCTCACTATTTTCTAACACATTCCTATGTAAATGTGCAGAGAAGTCTTTTATCAATTTAAGCAGTTCAGTGCTAGCGCACCCATCCAGTCTTAGCATCCATATTTAACGGTGACTACACTAAATGTGCAGTTCTCCTACTATGCCAGGTAGACTGGATGAATTAATGGATACCAACAACCACAAAATACATTCTGTGGAAAATAAAATCTTGTTTTTCCATCTACTTTATTCCACTCCGGTTCCAGTACCTATTAAGTGCGCCCCTATATTTCGAAAGATTACAGCAGCCTAGCAGGGCAAAGGCTGTGCAAGCTTTTTTCAGAGTGTGTGTGTGTGTGTGTGTGTGTTTGCTGCTATTTCTACTATCCACTCAGTGCAAGTGGGAATGGATCCAGTTCCTGTGAACTTCCCATCATGTGCGATAAATAACACAGCTGGGGCTCCTTGTCAGGCAGTATTTGAACTTTTGTTATGTTTTTTGTCACGTGCGATATACGTATGCTACCAATACTAATTAGCATTCATTAGTTATTGTTTCCTTGTTCATGAATAGTTGTGTCAGATACCATTTTTCGTCATTATTTCATTACAACTTAAATACATCCTAACAGTAAACAAGTAAAACCAAAATGATAAATTATACTGAATATAATCCACTCTTGTTATTTTGTGGAAGTAAAATGTTCATTGTTAAAGGTGAGTTAGGTCTTTTATTGCCTATGTAGATTTAGAATTCCAAATACCAAAAAAAATTACACTTAAAAGTAATTTTCAACTAAAAGCTACAAAAGTCACAACGTTCTATTCATGTAGAAATGTTGAAATTGAATTCGCTTCAAGAGCTTTTTCCAGATCCATTTTTGCTTTTTCAGCACTGAGCAATTTGTATTGAAAGCGGCTTAAAGTCAGGTGTTTGACTTTGTCAGCCAAACTGGCAAATGGCCTTTAATTCCCTGAACTAAGATATTGGGTGCACAAGGTTTATATGGTTTTAGCAAATTAAATTCAAAAAGGTATTATACTGAAATATGGATGAGGTGAAAATGCTGAAAAATGGGATTGTCCAATTTTTTTAGCAGCACATGATCTGTAAAGCTAAGCCTGTAACCGTTGTGAGAATAATCCCTGAGATACTAGATGTTAGACACAATGTGCATTTTTCTGTCAATCTCACCAATTAAATTAAATCTTCTATCATCAGCTGTCGGTACACCTAATGGTAAAGAGGTGACTTAAGGGTAACTAATTAAATGAGTACAATTTGACTATATTTTGCACCTTTAGAAAGCTCTTAAGAAAAGGAAATGTAATATTCACATTTGTATATCTCATACAGTAATATCCCATTCATTATGGACATCTCAAATAGAGTGCTCTATTAATTCTCACCCATTCTGCTCAGTGATTAAATAACCATTGGAAATGGGAACGCTGTAGTACAAGTTGGAAAAACAAAGTACAAGTTGGAAAAACGTCACAAACTAGATTTTGGTTCTCAGGAAAAGAAAAGGACTCTCTGAAACCTTTGAAAGAAAATGTGTGAATGGAAAAAATGTCACTTTGCCATCAAATCTCAAACCGGAGAACGCTTATCATCTACGTCAAAAGCGATGTAGTAGAGTAAGGCACTAAATCACAATCTAGCAGCTCTAAACATATAAAGGGAAGATGCTTCTCCATCAGCCTTTCATTGTTTTGTCTTGAAATGGAAAGTTTAGTGAGAAACCAGAAAGTGTTATTTCCTCTGTTGAATTTACCAGTTCCTCCAGAGGACCATAATCGGTTGCTATGTAACAGGCTAAATTATTGGGCCCTGATTTTTGCCCATAGTATTTGCTGTCAACTAGTATGGGAATTTCACTTTCTTTGAAATGAAGTACTGTAAATAGGATATAATTACATTTCTGTAGAATAAATGTCGTTTGAATTGATATATATTTTTATATGTCTACAAAATGCATTTTCAATTAATGCCAACCAGTTTACCTATAGATGGCTGAGGGCTAATCCTAAATATAAATCCAAACACACAGAACAGCACTTTTTTTTTTTGCGACATTTTGTCAGGAATTAGGCACCAAAAATTGCCCCTTTAGCGTCTTTTTGGACAGGAGACGGTTCCTTGCCTTTCCTGTGGTTCAGCTTAAAACTCTCTGTGGTTGGAGAAAAAAAAACCTTTAAGGAGTCCCCCAGATAGACTAGTTAGAGAATAATTTAAAGACACTTATCTTGATTCTCTGAAATTAAGCATTTCAGAAGACTGCAATTACACTCTCAGATAAAAGAAGTTTTCTCCCATAGACAACTCGCTGATCTTCATGAAAACTTGTCTTTTAACAACAAATGTGTTAGTCCAATATTCCAATATTTTTTTCTTATCTAGAATGTGTGTGGTCTGATAAAAAAAAAACCTTTTGACCAATATCTAAATGTAACTAAAAGGAAATATAAGTTGGACTTTAAAGTAAGTTTTTTGTACATTGTTTGAACCTAAATATCTCTGCAGTAAACAAAAAACATTTAAAATGGCTTTGCTGCTCTGTTCGTTTTGAATATTTCTGGACTACGCCTGAATAGTTTTTTTTGAGAAATGTTGACTGAACCAAAGACTGGTATTAGTGCACCTGGTGTTGAATACCCAGAGGCAAAGTGTTTGTGTGTGTCTCTTGTAATGACCTGAATTTGGAGTACAGTTCACTCAGTAGGAAAATGGGAAGCGGCTCGACCATTCTCAGATTCAGATGAAAAGTCATCAGGCTGATGCACCGTCTTATTGCTCAGCATGAAACTAGCTTTGCTCTTTATATAACTTACATTGTCCTTGAATTTTTATTTATTTTTTACTAGGTTTCTCGAGACCTTTAGCATGTTTTGCCATGGTGAGGTCTTGAGTTTTTTATCTTTACCTACTTTTCTGTCAGCACACATCAGCATGGAATGAAGCCTAAACATTTTGTGTGTCTATATGTGAGTGTGCTTAAAGTCGTGCTGCTCTCATTGCTATCTCAGTGCTACAACTGTTTCTTAACTCAGATGATGTCAGAAGATGTAACTGTGCTTTGCTCTGACTTTGCAGTGAATGAGGGTGGAATCAAACAGGCCTCTAACTCCTGTCCAGACCCGGGGGAGCCTGAAAACGGCAAGCGCATCGGCAATGACTTTAGGTAATCATCTCTTGGTTTCTTGGTGTCCTTTCATCAGCCTGTAATAAGCCTTTACTGAGACACACGTACTGACCACTACACCTGGTGCATTTGTCAACAGAGATTCGATAGTGTGCAAAGGACAAATGCATAATGGCTAAGTCACAAAGAGAAAAAACATTGAGAAAAAAATGCTGTACGAATACTAAATCCTTAAGCTTAATCTTGTCAAGTTGTATTTTTTAAAGCGTCATTAAGGTTTTGCTTTGTATTGTCCTTTTATTGAAATATTCATTAATATTGTAAAGCTTCAACTCTAACTTTAACACTAACCATTTTCTTTAGCTTGAAGTTAGAACATTTCCTGAATTTTTCATTTCTCACATGGATTTCCAGTTCCATACTGTGCTAACTCTTTACCATTGCTTTACTATTTATAACATTTCTATATCGATATGTCTACTAGCTGCCATATTCATCACAAAGAAAATGTTCCTGCACTGTTGGGAAATTATTATTACACCTAAGATTTTGCAGAAC
Organism: Liobagrus marginatus; assembly: GCA_028566295.1. Lineage (NCBI taxonomy): Eukaryota > Metazoa > Chordata > Actinopteri > Siluriformes > Amblycipitidae > Liobagrus > Liobagrus marginatus. Next base: position 10,837,612 of record JAOUQX010000023.1, read on the forward strand.
GAACTTTCAAGCCCTTTTTAATTTTTTGGAATTTTGAACCTTAAAAGAGCCTTATAAACATTTACTAAACACTTTATTAACATGTGCGGGCAATGGTGGCTCAGGGGATAACTCTTGGGGGTGTTGTACGTTACAGGAGGTTTTGAGTTAAAGCCCCAATCCCTGTGGCAAAGAAGTGTATGAGCTTCTGATTAGCAGCCGAGAGGATTCGCCTCCTTAAAACCCTGTTTTGTAGACTCACTCAACTATTTTATATGGTTCTCTGATCGAATGGTCAGTTAGGGGAAGGTTAAGGCAGGGGAGGTAAGTGACAGCTCTCCATAGGTATGACTACCGTCACCATATACAGTATATATATATATGGTGTAAGTAAAGTTAAAGTATGTGTATGTGTGTCTGTGTGTGTATGTACTGTATATGTGTGTGTGTGTGTATATATGTGTGTATGTGTATTTATGTGTGTGTGTGTGTGTGTGTGTGTGTGTGTGTGTGTGTGTGTGTGGGTGTGTGTCTAATGCCTAATGTGCTTGTATGTGTATGCGGTATAATTAAGCAGGGTTAGCGACTGAAATATTGCCTTTTATTTAATTCAGGGTTTAGAATCTGACAGACAGACATCTGTACACAAATAAAGGGCTCGGCTTTATTGAAAGATATGACAAATAGTGTAACTGATTTCATAAAGTTGCACCATTCGGTTTCTTTCTACCTCAGCTCACTTGGCCGAGCATTTTAGTTTGTTTACTCGAGTTCGTCTTGTCTATGATGCTCCGCTACTTTATCATGCTGACTAGCATGAAGCACGAGTGTTGAAGGGCACTGCTTGAGCGAAGGTAACACAAGCGCAGTTGCATTATTGATGTCACACTTCTCGACAGACACCTGTCATTAATATAACATCTGATTACTTTAACAACTCGTGTCCAACCACTTAGCGAACATAAATCACTCTCTTCTGCTAAGAACACGTGTTCGGATGCCATGCTAATAAAGCTGTGACAAAGAGGTTGACAATATGGGTATGGTAATGGGAGCTGCAGTGAATTAACGCTGTCTAATTGCAATTATGGCACTGATACAGGCTGTGTGGATAGTCACCTGTGGAAACAGTGCTTCCTCTTTTCACTATCAGTAAATTGCATCTGAATGCAGATATGCATTCGAATGAAGTTTCACGAATCTATTTAGTGTGGCGGAAAAACAGTAGCTACAAAAACAGAAGCTGCGCAAGTGAAATGAAAAGCGTCTTATATGTATACTATGCTTGTTCAGTATATTCACAAGAAGAACTGTTAAACACTGAATTTTTGTTATTATTATTTCTCCCTTTATCATTTGACAACAATGAAGAATGTTGTGTTTACAGCGGAAAACATTTAATAAAAGTAATATGACTGAATTGCAATGTCTAGAATGCATACGTCATACTTTTTAACAATATGTCCAATATCTTTTTTCTCTTTTTATTGAATCATATCAAATTGTTGAGGATTGAAACAGTTTAATTGATGAAATGGCTAAAGCAAACTTTTTTCCCAAGCAAAAGAGAAGAGACTAATGTACAATCACATCCATTGACTCATTAACAGATATGGGCATCGGTAATAACTCTCTAAATCATCTGTAATATCACTCTTAACCCTAAAATTAAATGATTACAACTGTGTTCATAAACATTTAATAAACACAGATGGAAAACATTTGCTGTTCATTTATTCCCAAGCCTTCATTATCTTAGAAAAACTCTATATATGGCCAAAGGTATTGGGAGACGTGACGTCACATCTACCTGTTTTGTGATGGGGAGGTGGTAGCTCAGTGCTTAAGGTAACCAGAAGAGCATGGGTTAGCACCAATAAGGCAATACTGCTAGGCCCCTGAGCAAGGCCCTTAACCCTCAACTGGTCAGTTGGATCAATTTAAGTTGCTTTGGATAAGGGTGTCTGCTAAATGCCAGAAATGTAAATGTTTTCAACCTCCTGTTCCAACTGGTCTTTCCTTCCTGTTTGGGGCTGTCATAACAGACCCCTTACTTCTGGGAGGACTTTCCACGAGACTTTGAAACGTGACTATGGGGATTAGAGCATTAGTGAGATCATGCACTAGTGAAGTTTGGGGAAGCAGGGTTGCTGAGAGGTTAAGATGGATTGTTAGTCACAAGGTTGATTTGGGAGTGTTAAATACCAGCAACGCTGAAACAGCTGGGCTCATGAGCAAGGCCCTTAACTTGTTAACTAGGTTTAGGTGTCAGCCAAATTCCATAAATGTTTTTAATGTAAATTTCTAAATTAGTTCACAGTCAACCTTTCAATTCATATTAAAGTCAGATATTCGGGCAGGACACACAATTTCCTCCACTACAGCATCTATCATGCTGGAGCAGGTTTAGGTTTCTAATTCTACTGAATTGAAATTGTAATTCTACATCCAACAAGACATCCAATTCATCAGTTGTGTGCATCCAAAAAGCTGGCAGCATTTTGGGCAGCCAATTGTAGGTGTAATGATCAGGTTTTCACAAGCATTTGGCCATATCAAGCATCTCTGTAGTTAATTTCTTTGGCATAGAAATATTCAGTTTGTCTGTGCTCACCTTATCCACATATGATTGTAGGCTTGACCTCGATTCTTTATTGTTTACTTACACTGACTCTTATTTTTCTTTGGTTTGTGTATACAGCAGTCAAGTCAAGCCAAGTATTGTTCATGTGCTGAAATCTATAAGCGTGTCTAAACCTCTGTGTATTTGTGTGTTCTTCTAAGCATTGGTGCCACAGCCCACTTTACCTGTGATGAAGACTACGTGTTGCAGGGCTCTAAGAGCATCACATGTCAGAGAGTAGCTGAGGTGTTTGCCGCCTGGAGTGACCACAGACCTGCATGCCGAGGTGAGACTTTCACTCATCTCTTCTTCAAACTTCCTGCTTTCAGTTAGTCAATTAAAGCAGTGGCATTTATCAGCCAGCATTGTGGTATGATACATTATGATTGATCCCTTTTTTTGTGGAATATAATGTGGTGAGATATGATGCAAGATGTAGGCATAAATCAACATCATAAACAAGTTGTAGGAAGCAGAATAATGGAGAAGGGGTGAAGAAATGGTCTGCATTACAATGGGCTCTGTCACATTTTGATGATCATGATAACATTCTATTTGGGATCTCATTTGTTATAATGTATGTTTCTCGGCAGATAGTAAAAATCTGTCAACTTTAAATGATTCTATCAAAAAGGCCATTAGTTGTTCATCACCCGACTTTTGACATCCCGCATGAAACAAATATTGAAGTGAGTGTTTTGCCTCAAGGGGCAGAAGAACCTGCGTTCCTTATATCATATAGAATTTTTAGGAATCAATTCAGCCTTACTTTTCTTTTGTTTGATAGCCTCATGCTGTTTAAGCGTGTGTGACTGTATCACAAAAGTTTAGCTTAGTGCACCAGCACAATAATGTGACTCGTTCCCCACCTGCTGTGCATTTCAATCAGATATCACTAATCTTTCCTGTCATAATGCATGTATGAAGGAAAAATGAAAATAGCTGTGGCTGCAACGTTTGTTCCCTGTGAAATATGTGAATGGGGTTTTCTTTCAAGAAAGTGTTTAAAAGGAGAAAGCATGGGCAAACTGGATTATTCATTCATTCAATCATTGTCATTCATTCCTGTTCAGGGGCGTGGGGGTGCTGGAGTCTATTCCAGATAACTTAGGGTGTGAGGCGGGGTATACACTGTACAATCGGCAGTTAATCGCAGGGCTAACACTTAGAGACAGACAACCATTCACACACATTCACTCCTATGGACAATTT
>JAOUQX010000023.1:11000794-11019354 GCA_028566295.1 Liobagrus marginatus
CAGAACGAACGGCGCCCCTGGAGCAAGTGAGGTTAAGGGCCTTGCTCAAGGACCCAATGATGGTAGCTTGCCTGGTGAACCCAGACCCTCTGATCACTCACCCAGAGCCTTACCATTGAGCCACCACATCCCCTTATCGGCCCAGATCTAGAAATGGCCCAAATCTGTGGAAAATCTGTGTCAATGTGTAAAATTGAAGTTTTACAGATTTTTTTCTGTTGTTTTTTTTTTTTTGACAGTAAGTGAATTGCCAGAATTAGTCAGAGAGTCAAGCAAGATTTAGCTAAGATACAACCTTACCTCATTTCATACACAATATAATCAGATTTGCATTTAAAAAGTTTTAAAGAGAAATCACTTTGTTCTGCAGCTATAAGTTGTGGACACCCAGGCAGCCCCATCTACGGACGCACCATAGGCAACGGCTTTAACCTGAACGATGTGGTGAGCTTCTCCTGCAACACGGGCTATGTGATGGAGGGCCCAGTGCGAGCTCAGTGCCAGGTCAACCGCCAGTGGAGCCAGCCACCACCAACATGTAAAGGTGGGGAAAAAAGTTAAGTCTTCTATTCACACGGAGCTTTGGCTGAACCACCACCTGCTAAAATACACTACATTGTGGGTAAGGTAGAAGCGCCATTAGCTGTGGCACTGTTGCCCGTACCACATTATACAAGTTTGGTAAGATTTTCTCAGAGATATGTTTATAGGCTGCAAGATGGCAGATTTCCTGTTCTGCATTACAGATTGGCAAGGCATGTGCCAGGTTGTGTTTGCATGATGATTCATTGTTACTTGGGACTGAGGTGTTTACTGAGAGAAAAGCACATGCTGAAACCAAGGCTGCAATCTCTTTTATAGTTTTGCAGCTCACTAAGCACTGCTACTGTACGTCTCAAAATACATTGATCCCTGTGGCAGCTCATTAACAACTAACAGCACTGTCTTTTAGAAAATCATCTACCTGAATATTCAGTCATAATTCCTTTGATAAAATGTATATAGTTTGGATTCATATTTCTGCTTAAAGAGAGCGAATGGTTTAAAAGTTTAAAATAAAAATACTTGATAGTTCCTTCTGCCAAATAACACATGCACCTCTTGGTCCATCTTTCCTTTCTTGTTTCTCTCCCTCCTTTTTCACTATGTTCAGTGGTCAACTGCTCTGATCCCGGGATCCCAGCCAACTCCATCAGGCAGAGCAAGATCGAGCATGGCAACTTCACCTTTGGCACAGTGGTCTTTTATGACTGTAACCCCGGCTACTACCTGTTTGGCTCCCCTATCCTCACCTGCCAGCCTACCGGCCAATGGGACAAGCCTCTGCCTGAATGCATTGGTAAGTTGTATTTGACGTATTTGGCTCCCTGTCTTGATGACCAAAAGTTGGCAGCAGCGTTGCGCCGTTAATTAGCATCTCATTCCTGTAATAGAGGCCGAAACAGTTGAGTGACCCTCTCCCGCTGCTTTAGATCAGTGCATTAATTGAGGGACAGGTGGAACACACACTTTTGTAGGCAGACTAATTAGCGATGCCAGGTTCGTGGCTGATCCTGGCTTATTGGGAGCACATCCCGTGAAACGCCAAAACATCCTAGAGCACTATTCGACTCAGCGAGGCACGCTTGATGACAGCTGCAGAAAGAACCGTGCTTTAGCTCATGTTCTACCCTGACAAGACTCCCTACTGTCACAGCGATCCTCTCGTTCCATAGACAAGGCTGTGCTCCAACCTTTACTTATCTGAGTTAAGGTTTCGTTTTTGTCTATTTTCATTGACAGGTTTGTGTTTGCCAGGGAACATTTTGTAACAGCATCACAGGTTTCTGATCTATTCCTGGCTTTAGTGTACCATGTACAGGAAAGGAACTCCTAATCTTAAACATAACATGAACGCTGTGTAAATATCAGTCTGCATTCCGTCTGCGTTCAGAAAACTGGGAGTGGAGGAAGAAAAGAGGCATAATTGCCATGGAAACAAGCGTGATGCAGTGCTGACAGATATTTCAGTATTAAATTAGTGTGTAATGTGTTAAAAAAAAATTGTTGGACACTAAGGGATACTTGCTGTTATTTAAAACTTTTTTTTAGTTTTGAGTTTTAACTTTTGATTACATTATTACCGAATAGTTTTTATAGGCGATGGAAATGACAGCGGAAGAAACTTCCACTATCTGATGATGGCAGCATTCTGAGAGCAAACTGCATTAGCACCTCACATTGTTGTTTGAGCTATGACTGTGCTGTAATTAAACATAAACTTAGTTTGAAATCCCTTTTCACTGTAATTACATTTCAGCACCGAACGTTTTTCTGTGTGCGCATGTATTTGTGTTGGTGTTTTTAACAGTGGTGGACTGCGGACACCCTGGATCTCCTCCCAATGGAATATTGAGTGGAGACAAGTTCACTTTTGGCTCCACAGTGCGTTACTCATGTACAGGTGGCCGGCAGCTGAAGGGCGAATATTTTCGAACCTGCCAGCTCAATGGCCATTGGAGTGCACCAATGCCCTTTTGCTCAGGTATCTCTCTCTCTCTTTATCTCTTTAGATCTATTTGTGTTTTTTACACACACACACATCTACACAGCATTCAGCATGCAATTCCGGTTGCAGAACTTAAGAATTTAAAGAGATGTGCTTTGTGACACTCTGTTATACCTTCATTTCCAAGACTGGATGATTGTTTTTTCTATTTATGGGGCTCAACCTTAAAAAAAAACAGAACAGACAAGTTAAAATCGAAATCATTCATGTAACCCCCGTTAGTTCAAAAATCCTCTACTGAGTTCAGAGCTCACTGTAAGGGAAATCGACTGTATCCACTTTTTAAAATTAGCTTTAAAGTAAGTTGCTGGCACTGAATCAAGTCCTGAATTGAAGCACGCGCTGAGTAAAGGCAGTGCTCCACAGTAGCTCTGCGTGGGTGCACAGCAGATTGCTACATACGTAAAGTGCAACAGCAGCCCTAGTGCTGTTCTACAGCCACCATTCACCTTGTGTCCTTTTTAAACTCTGATGGCTTGGTTTTCCTATTCCGAATGTAGAGATATATGGGCACAGAGCTTCAGACATGTACTTGATTAAAGATAACCAAAAGCCCTATGGGAAGAGAAGCGAAGCATTTGCCGTAGCTGATTGTTTTATACTTTGTTGAACTTGGACATCATCTCCTCTCAGTAGGATGTGACTCTCTTGGTAATTAGGCTTGTGCACAAGTGCCTTGGTCAGGGTGTTATTTTAGTCGAGAATTGATCTGTGTGTTCGGGGTGTTATTAAAAGTTTTCTTCCATTTTTATAAAGACGGGAGGTCACTTGCTGCAGAACAGAGCCTGCAGGATGAAAATGCACATTCTTTGGTCAATCCCAATAGGTATAAATGTACACTGCTCAACAAAATGTAGGGAACACTTAGAAAACATCAAATCTCAATGGGGAAAAATATCATGCTGGATATCTATACTGGTATGGACAGGGTAATGTGTTGGGAAGGAAAGGATGCCACATTGTTTGATTGAAATGAAAACGATTAACCTACTGAGGACTGAATTCAAATATACCACGAAATGAAAGTTACCACGAAATGATGCAACAGGCTTGTCCATTTTGCTGAAATTCCATTGCAGCAACTCAAAATGGTACTCAGTAGTTTGCATGGTCGTCACGTGCTCGCATGCATGCCTGACAGCGTTGGGGCATGCTCCTAATGAGATGACAGATGGTGTCTTGGGGTATTTCCTCCCAAATCTGGACCAGGACATCACTGAGCTCCTGACTGAGGTGCAACCTGGCGGCGTCAGATGGACTGAAGCACAATGTCCCAGAGTTGATGTATTGAATTTAGGTCAGGGCGAGTGTGAGGGCCGTTCAATCGTATCAGTTCCTTCATCCTCCAGGAACGGCCTGCATACTCTCGCCACATGAGGCCGGGCATTTCCGTGCACCAGGAAGAACCTAGGACACACTGCACCAGCGTAGGGTCTGACAATGGGACCAAGTATTTAATCCCGATATTTAATGGCAGTCTGGGGGTCATTGTCTAGCCTGTAGGGGTCTATGCGTCCCTTCAGGAAACCTTCTGGCAATGGCAGGTATTTATTTGACAGCCTGGGGGAGTTGGACAGCCTGCACAACCTCTGAAAAGTCCAAGTATCACCTCATGCTACCAGTAGTGACCCTGAACCTAGCCAAATGCTAAACTTGTTAAAACAGTCAGAAAAGATCAGTAGGGAAAAACATGTCAGTGGCAGCCACCTGTAAAACCAGTCCTGTTTTGGGGCCATCTCATTGTTGCCCATCTAGAGCACCTGTTGTTAATTTCATTAACACCAAAGCAGCTGAAACTGATTAACAACCCTCTCTTCTACTTAACGGACCAGATCAATATCTCAGGTGTTTAACTGACTTGATGCTATCCTCTGATTAAAAAGTGTTCCTTTAATTTTTTTGGGCAGCGTATGTGCTAGAGGCAGCCAGCCTTTTATCACAGTGTTATTAGGACTTAGGGACCTTCTTGCCAAGGTTCATCGAGGTCTATACTCTTTCTGAGCCAGGTTTTAAAGCAATTCATCACATTGTCCTTGAGGATTATTTCAAAAGGGAATTAATTATAAAGGCATAAACCACAAACCTGAAAACTACACCCAAACTTTGACATTTACTATGCGTTGTACAATTCATAGCAGCGAGTTTCACAGCATTTTTCTCAAGACCTTTGATTATGTGACAAGGCTGGTGCTCATTTAGGACCAGGTAGCAAAATAGAGCTCTGAAATAGGCTACATGTCTTTTAAATGTACAAACTATTATTTTTTGCAACTTTATTTCACAAGCAATACAATAAAGTCAGTTTCAATTCAGTTCAATAGGGCTGAGTAATATGGCAATAAACTAAATCTTTTTTTTTTTTTTTTAAAGATCCTCAATATTATTTTGTCTTATTTCAAATAGCGTTATATCAATATTACAGTTTGTGATGGAAATTGTTATATAAAATTGTATGTGTGAAAAAATGGCAGCAGGTTCAATAGCAGTCTCAGTCTTAGTTGTATTAACATTGAGCAGACAGCCTTAACCGCAGAGACTTACACCTGGGCTTTGTATTCTCTCTCATAGGCCACATTAATAGGTCTTGGTCTCACAATTACCATCAAGCTATGCCCTTTTAGAGAGAAGTCCAAAGGTTTTTTTTTTATGTACTTTTTTTTGGCGAAGAGTGTTAGGTATAAACAGACAAGTGTTTTTTTCTGTGAAATCTTTCAACTCTCTTTGGAAACGATATCTAAAAGCTGTTGGATATATGTTTGGGATCTGACTGCCAGGTTCGTTGCACACTTCTCCTCTCCTATTCCCTCAATACCACCAATAGCCTTTCAATTATGACTCTATTCTTCTAGGTTAGATTGTGGTCACACATACAAAATCACCCAATCACCACTCATTCCTTAGACCTTCATTAAGTGTCTGTGACCCATAAAAGGAAAATGCAGACTGGGCTCATCCCAGATCCTTTCTTCCAATCTCCCAATGGGATCTGTGACCCAGAAACGGGGAGTCGGGAAGTGAGAGAGAGAGACAGACAGAGAGAAAGAGAAATCAATAGTCTACTTTTTTATTCTTTTTCCTTCTGCTTTTATCCTTCATTTCTATGGGCCCTGAGGGGTTTTCTAGACTTCCCACATAGCTCTCTTCGCCTCCAGAACCATGTGTTTTGTGCTGGCCTAGACTCAGAACGACTGTCTATTCCTATGAGTTCTTTTGTTTTTACTTGCACATGTGCACACAAACCGATATGTATTCTTGTAAACGTGTGCTACATGCATAGAGTATAATACACAAACTCATATGCGCAAACACAATAAGCCGCTTCACTATATAATTATGAATAATACAATTATGAGCATTTGATTATGTGTGCCGTCCACTATAATTGCTTCCATACAGCCACAGGTCTTAACATCCAGCACCCCCAAAGCCCCAACCTTCCCACCCCATCCTCCTAAACCTTTTGCCTCCCAGCGGTATAATGGTATGACAGCTTGATCTGACCCTCTTCACTTCGCCTTCCAGTCATTTACACTCTGCCCCAAGCATCCAGAATCCCAATTACTCATATCCAGGCTCTGAGTCTGTATCTAGCTTCTGGAGGAACCATCCTCACTTTCACCTCACTCACATCTCATACACTTCAGCTGACCTAATTAGAGCAGCTGCAAACTTGGTGGATAATTAATAACTCTAGGTGCCATCCATAACTGGGAAAGTTCTCAATTTGTTAACATACCGTCTTTGTGCTACAAACCTTCAGAGCTGTCTGTCGTAGACCAGAAAATAGATCAGGAAGTACTGAAAACAGGAATCCATTTGGGACCCCGCAGTTATATGATATAACAAGTGTCATTTGCAATATAATGAATTGTTAGAACCCTGAGAAATGTTTTACTTTTTGCCAATGACCACTTTTCAACTTTTTTGGCTTTTCAGTAGATTGTGGATTCTGCCCGTGGCATGTGCTTAATTAGCCACAAAATGATGAGTAATTATAGTCACTAATGGCGGGTGACTAGGTCTGGGGTTCAGTAGGTGTTTCAGTTCAACCCACAGGTGTTCAGTTGGGCTGAGGTCAGGGTCCTTGCAGGACATACAGTATGAGCGTTCTTCCACAACTTTAACATATTTTGTCTCAAGAGAATTCAGAGGCTTTGTGCACAGGGGTATTGTGTGCTAACAACTTTGTGGCAACAGTGTCTGCATATAAACTGACATTTTATCACTTACAACAGCGGTCCCCAACCTTTTTTGCGCCACGGACCGGTTTAATGTTAGACAATATTTTCACGGACCGGCCTTTTAGGTGTAGTGGATATATACAACAAAATAAAATGATACGACCGGCATAAACACTAGTATCTTTTACGATGCGCAACGAAACTTTCCGAATACTTTATTTTTTGTTCATTTTGCTAGTTTGGGGGTTTCAATTCAGCAGTAATGTATTATGTGTTACCGGCTGCTTTAAGAAGATAGCGGATGTGGGTAAGACACGTGACCGAGGCAAGCAACTTGACATGCATCAAGAGTGAGTCATAGACAGATGTGGCGGAGAGAATCCAAAAAATTTTCCATCATAAAACATCGTTCACAATCAGATAATAAATAAAACGGAAATAATGTAAGTTGTGTATTCTTTCTGTGTGGCCCAGTACCAATTGACCTCCGGACCGGTGCCAGTCCGCAGACCGAGGGTTGGGGACCACTGACTTACAATATAACAACTATAAACTGTTGTTCCCTTCCATGCCTTCCTTGATTTTGTTCAATATGCAAAGTTAAAGTAATAAAATATAATATAATAAGGCTGTAATAAAAGAGTATGATACGTAGTAATAATAGAAATATACAGCATGTTATGAAGAACCTGCAAACTAAACCGACTCTCCCAAAGTGGGAGAAAAACTTAAATCTGCTATAATCTGAAAGTTACAAAGCACTAACCAGAGCCCTAAATGTCTTCATTTCTTTTTTCCAACATGTTAAAGTTCAAAGTTCAAAGTTTATTGGTCACATGTACAATTATACGTGGTACAACATACAGTGAAATGCTTTATGTTATGCAGCTGCTTCATGTTTGTGGAACTGTGATTAACAACTCAGTCAGGTTGCTAGCGTTTTATGAGAACAGAGAGTTTATTATTTGCTACTCAATTATTTAGGAGTGCAAATTGTAGGACTTTGCTCATGAGTACAAACTGTTTATGAAGAAACAAATAGTTTAGGAAGAAATTTATTTTGGTATTTGTGATTAGAAGATATTACCTCTATTTAAAACAAGCTTTAAATCTGTTTGGAGTGTAGCTAGGTTTATCTACCTGCACTTTATAGTAAGATGCTCAGAACAGGTTGTAGCTGATGCGTCGGAGAGTTTTTTTATGCAATGTTATTCAAGACTACGCTTGCAACATAAATTGAATTTTCCTTTACACTGTGTTAATTCACGTCATAAACCCCACCTACGTGATATCATCCTAACCAGCCAGTGTTTTATGTGATATAGCATGACTTATAGCTGAGATTTTGGAAGAATATCAGCAAGTCAACATACAGTAGCAAATATGTTTTACTTGCACTTAAATATCATTTTTGCACGTACAAATCATTGCAGTAGCAGTTAGAACAACAACGTCTGTCTTGCTCATTTTAGAATCGAAAGTTTCAAGAAGTTCAAAATTATAGATATATGTACATTTGAGCTTTTATTCTCTTCAATACTTTCACAGCATGCTTTGATTTGAACTGGACAGCCTCAAATGAGCTCTACACTCGAAATTTCGGACTCATTCTTAAAACCCACATATATACGTTCTGTTCTTGCTCCTATGGCCTCCAACAAACCGGCAACAAAGATGAAAAAGATTTGTTGAGTCATCAAGTCACTTTGTGTGTTGTCTCTCAAAATAGTGTCTTTACCAGTAGTAACGTGCAACATTTACTTTGTTTTATTTACTTAATTACCTTCTCAATTGCACTTGTAAAGGACAACGTTGAAAAGGAAAGGAACCTTACAAAGGAAAACAGTGTTAATGTTATTTTGTATTTGTCTGAATTTGTTGGCTTTAACCTTATTTCATTCAGGGATGTTTTGTTTACTTGGCTTTGCTTCGCTGTGAATTTGTGATGAGGGCATGCATTACAAGACTCTGCTGTCTCACAAATCAAACGTTGTCGCATTAAGGTCAAAAATGACTGAGATGGATGAATCAGTGATAATGTGTTTAAGGGGATATTGTATTTTTTTTTCCTTTAGCCTGTCAGCAATAATAGCTATATAATACGTTGCCTGTGATTAAAGATGTAGCTAGCGTGTGTAAAATGCTACACATAATATTTGTTCAGTGTGCCTTTACTATGTTGATAGGAATTCACACTTTTATTTAAAGTAACCAAACATCATCGGCAAAACCTCTACTAAGCAAAGTAGTCTTATCTTTGGAAATGCCTTGTCGATGAGAGAGAACCAATGAGAATGGCCATGCTGGTTTGAGCTAACAAAGTCTAAAGTAAAGCTTAACTGTGGTGAGCAGAAAAGCATCTTCGAATGCACTACACTTCTAAATATCAAGCAGATGAGGCACCACATAAGAAAACCACATCTTATTAGGTTCCACTCATATCTGACTACATCCAAGTTCAACTCCTTTTTTTAAATAGCTTTGTTATGTCTGCTGTTGTATTACTAAATTTCATTATGCTTATCTATTTTCTATCTATCTATCTATCTATCTATCTATCAAGCAATATTTTATAGTTCTGACCACACCCCTGGGCTGTTTTATAGGGGTTTTTAATTAATCTGGCCATACATTTTAGTAATTTTGCCATTGCCATTTATTTGCACTAAGCATCCTTTTCACTGGCCTTTGTATTAACGTTAATATGATATTCTCATATCTCTAATAATCTCATATTTTACTAGACACTTACCAGAAGCTCTTTCTATTACTTTTATTACAGTAAGGTTATTATTCTACATCAAAACGTGTCAAAGTTTTTTCTGTGTCAGTTCTATGACCTTCATTCTTTCATTCATACATTATCTAGCGTTTATGCTGTTCAGGGTCGTGTGGGCGCTGGAGTCTATCCCAGATAACTTAGTGTGTGAGGCGGAGTACACACTGTACAATCTGCACTTAATTGCAGGACTAACACTTAGAGACAGACAACCATTCACACACACATTCACTCCTATGGATAATTTAGAGTTGCTAATTCACCTACGCCACCGTGTTGCCCCGCCCTCTGACAAATTATGAGAATATTCAGTAGATCACATTGCTCTATACTCAGTTACTAAACTCAAACGTTACAGCAGAATGCACGTTTCCATAAATTAGGTGTTATAAGGCACACTTGTTATATGTAACCTGCAGTACAAGAGTTAAAAAAAAAATAGAAACAAGTATCTGTACAGGGGCCAGAGCAGTCAACCGTCTGATATATTAACCCTGAAAAAAGAACACCCTGTAGTCCTTTAATATCTATCGTATTAATCTGTCTCTCGGGTCTGTTGCTCCCAGGCCTGACTGCAGCATTAGATCAAGAAATGTCTTTTTCATACCCTCTTTTTAAATAAATGATGATTTATTTATGGAATAAGTAGAAGTGGACTAGTCCCCTGGCATGAGCCATTCCTCATGTTGGCTCACCTGATATGTTAGGGCAGTTTAGTACCAAGGTTGAGCTCAAAATACATGGTTTCTTTTCCCTTTCAACCCTTGTGCCACAATGCTAGCCCTGTATAGAACTGCATAGCCCATGCTGTCTTTCTTAGCAGGTGTGAAGTTCTCCTACAGCTACAGCATGCTAGCTTGATCATGAGCATGTTGGGCTGTGTTATGTGCACCAGAGTTCCATCCATGATGATGGATGAAGCTGCAGCTCGAGTGAGATGTAAAGCTGCAGGCTACTGACTCACACAGTCACAGATATATGGAAGCCCACAGAACCTATCAGCGCTATCTGTTTCCTGAGTGTTGAATTAGATCCTTGAGTGTTTGAGAAGGGAAAAGGTTTCTCTAAAATTGCATCCACAGTGTTCCTACAGTGAAGAAGCTCGCAGGCCGACAGGATGTCATTTTCTTTCATTTATGAGAAAACATGATGTCTTGTGGATATTTTTTCAGCGTTGTGTTTAATAGACATGTCCTTTTTTTTTTTGCTACCTCTAAATACTGTATATTTTACTTTTTTCTTCTTCCCAGCATACCAGTTTCTGTGCTTATTCATACACTTTTCTTTCCTCCGTGCTGTTCAGGTGATTCGTCAGGAACGTGTGGAGATCCAGGTGTGCCCTCTCACGGGAGCAGGGAGGAGAGTGATTTTCGGATCCGCAGCAAGGTGCACTTCAGCTGTTCCACAGGCTACGTGCTCTTCGGCTCCTCCGAGAGGACCTGCTTGCCCAATGGCACCTGGTCTGGAACTCAGCCTTCCTGCAAACGTAAGCAGATTAGTTCTTCCGTGTATGATTTGCAAGCTACGTTACTTTACTTGTCGTACTATATCTTGGTAGAACATTGACCCAGTCCTCTGATATGCTTGGGGATATTTTTATCTTTTTCATCTAACCAAGGAAGAGAAATGCAGCGAAAAGCAACATTAATATTCTGTTTGTTCTTTGAGTCAATTTATCCTACTTATCAAAATCATGTTTACATCTTATTTAAAAATCACATCACACACTTCTCTCCCACACATAATGCTCCCAGCAGTGCATACTATGTGAAATGTCAGCTTTGTTTTTGTTGCTAAACATGTCAATTTCTTCTTTAAAAAAATTTGCATACTTTATTCATCTTTGTTTAAACATGGTCTTCATAAGATGTAGTGTAAAAGTATATGTACTCTTAAAATCTCACCCCTAGTGAGCAAGGGTTTTTTAAGGTTGTTAGGGAAAATACCAATACCAATAATGATATCAGGTTTTAGTCTGATACCATTTTAATATTCTTAGCAAACATTTTCCAATATCTATTATTTAATTTCACAGGATACAATGTCATAAAAGTCTAATTCATGTTGTCATGCTAATGAACAGACAACAGGAAATGACAGCCATTTGGAGGCAGTTCACAGATAATAATAACAGTGTTGCTTTGAACCCTTATTACCTGCTGATCAATAGCCTGTCCGGATTCTGCTTAGCATTCCAAACCAGATGAGATCGGATGAACTCAGTGTGGTTTGGCCGTCATAGAGCTGTATTTCCCGTACTAAAATATAGCCTGTTCATCAAATTGTTAAACGTACTTTTTTGTTCATGCCTATGAGGAAGATGCCTTATTTTATCTTCCCTTATTCATCATAAGAAATTTCTGAGGTACAGCCAACGGTGCTCATCCACAGGTTCCACACTGCTGTCTATTGGCATTCCATATTCAGATGTATCCAAGAGTTATGATCAAGTCTAGTCAAGAAGCTTTTATTGATATTTTGACCGTATATAGCTGGTGCACTACAAACACTGATCCTACAGGACCATGGGGCTACATCAAATGTAGAGCTACAAAAAAAAAGCACAGAACTTAAAGTTAAATTCAGTTTATTGGTCACATGCACATCATACAGTGAAATTCTTTGATTCCGCATATCCCAGCATACAAATTTGAACACTGGGATCAGAGCGCAGGGTCAGCCAGAACGAACAGTGCCCCTGGAGCAGGTGAGGTTAAGGGCCTTGCTCCAGGACCCAATGATGGTGGTTTGCCTGGTGCGGGGCTTGAACCCCGACCCTCTGATCACTGACCCAGAGCCCTATACCACAGAGCCACCACCACTACCACCACCACCACCACCCACCCCCCACCCCCACACACTACCCACACCAGAACTACAGACATTCGGGGTAATACATTTATATAAAAAAAGAGACATTCCAGATTGGAATGACTTAAATTCCTTTAAATGTTTTTAACAGAATCGTTAACAGAACTGCCATTCAAAACAATAAGGGCATGTCAACTTCATTGCTTGCTCTTCTGGTGCTGTTTCTCACAAGCTGTATTGTACGTCTGGTGTCTTTTAAGGTCTCTGCTCACGTCGTGTAGTGAGAGGCCACTTAGCCTCAAGCACTGTACACTGAAAAATGTCTAATAACAAGAAACAGTGCTTGTTGTGAAAGAGAAGCACATCTCTGAAATGACAGGATGCAAGGGCAGGGTGGAATTGAGGCAGAGGGGGCTGGTAGAGGTCATGCTTAAATCCGATCCCCTGTTGCAAAGTGACATGCACTGAGCGACACACAATGGCCAGGGTGTCATGGGGATCCGAAAGCGGTGTTTATCATAAGTATAATGTGACAAGCTGCTATCAGGACTGACTGAATCTTCCTGTGTCTTTTCACCAGTTTGGCCAGGCACTTAAATAGGTGGGCAGATTGTTAACTCTAGGGCCCCAAGGGAGACAAAATCTTAGCAAGAGAGTGAGACGTGAGGTCCCTGTGCCTCTCTCTGAATCCATTTTCGTCTTCCTTATGTGGCCCCGTCTGCTCTGTTCAGCTTTGGGTTTGAGCTACAACACATGCGCACAAGAGATCGCTTAGCCACAGGCTTTTGGATTTGCAGAAACCTTGACTTGATCAGTAATGCCCTGTTGTTTTAATTTGGCTCTTAGGATGTACATTCACTCAAAAAGGACCACCATCCTGAAACCAAACATGCTATATAGCTTGAGGCCTGAATTTCATCGCAAATCTCTTTAGAAGACTGCCTTTGCCATCTCTGCTCCTGCCTGCACACATTTAGTCTAGCAACATTACCATCATGTCTGAATATTTTGGTGTTGTAATAACCTTCTGGCATCCACTGCACTCTGATGGTTTCTTCTGTCTGTGAGAACTAATCTATTTAAAAAAACATGAAAATAAAATTGCTTAGACGTTTTGCAAAATAGATTCTATGAAAAAAGATTCGACACATGCAGATTAAAGTAGCATTGACGAACACGGGTGCTGACTTTCACAATCTCTTTGGTTGCAATTGCTAACATAGGAATAAAAATATATATACACTGCATGTCACATGTACACTTCTTAATATTTCAACATACTCAATGAATATGCAGTCCATGGTCTTGCTAGAATTAGTTAATATGTGTCCGTCCACTTAATGTAGTTAAATAGTTGATTAACATTCATTGACATTCCCACTTAGGCCCCGTCAGAACTCCATCTAAGTTGTAAATTCAGAATCTCTCACTGCAGTGTATGTTTTTCGTTGTAAATGCACTTAAAAAGTATAGAATAGCCTAGATAGAAAATAATCTATATAGCCATTAGATTAAATATAGACAACATCTCTCTAAAGTCCCACAAAAAGTTGTTTTTGCACACAGAGGACATCTGAGGCGAGAGCAACTTTAATTGGTTCTTTTAATGGATAAACTTATCAACATATAAATAAAGTAAGCGATGAGTGTAGCAGATAAATGCTGTAAGCTTTTACACTAGCCTACATGTCATGCACATATTCCAATTTTATGATCTGATTTTATGATCTCATATCGGCATTAAATTGTGCACGCAAAGACTTGTCTGTGCATGATAAAAAAAAGATTTATTGTAAAGTAATAGGCTGCGCTGGATCAAGTGCTGTTTAATTTATATTTATTTATAAACTGATAATAATAATAAAGCCGGAAGCCATATTGTTAAAGTAAATCAAATTTAGCAGTGATTACTGTGATAACATTTTGCAATGTCAGAGAAATTTGCAGAGACAAATGTAGGTCAGCGTATTAAAGTGCAGTTCCAGCCAACAGTTCAAACAATAATTAAACATGGGTGAAAACAATCAAAAGCACAGTGACTATAAGCGATAGAGGCCAGTTATTAGGAAGATGATCCGGTGCAGCCTACAAGGCTATGACAGTTAGCAGATATGCCATATTGTATATTAACAATATACTAGTTTAGATGGTTTTTTAAACTTAATTTATATATTTTCTAGTGGTCGTTCCTTTTATTTGAAAGTACAAATCATTTTCTTGTCCTGAACTTAAATGACTTATTCAATGATCCGAGAAGTGTTAATAAACACACGTGATATTGAGAATGTTATGTTTTACTGGGTGTCGTGTTGATTTAAACTCTTTAAATGTAAAATGAGTACAAATTGGCTCATCTGAACTCCCTGATGACGCTAAAGCAAGGGCTATTCGATCGGCGGCCCTAGGGTCGAACCCGGTCCCCGAGGCAGTTTGTCCCGGCCCTTTAAGATACCTAGTAAGAAGAAGACATCTCTAAAATAAACTTAGTTCAGTCGGACAACGAGCCCTAAATTTATGAAGTGATGTGTGTCTGTTCTGTGCAGCATGAGTGCAGGCGCATTGCACAGCATGAGTCACATGACGTTAGCAGCATTGTCCGTGAGACGCGATGGCCAACAGGACGATGATAGATGAGAAATTTTGTTAATTTTATTCCTTCTTTTTATTTATTTCTTCTGGGGTTTTTTCCCACAAGAATTCGGGAAATTCAGTGAAACTTTTTTGTCCTCATTATGTTTGGCTTTACTTACACGTATGTCATCATTCTCACACATGAATGTCATTAAAACGAATAATCACACATCCCTCAAAGCCCTGCACCTGCACCACTGTATGTGTATCGCTGATCGCATATGCGCCCGATTTCACTGCATCTCAAAAAATATATTTCTCTCATTAGCAGGCAGAATAAATGTTCGCCAATTATTGTCATGGCTGTTGTAGTTTAAATAGGGCTACTGAAATAATGTACTTTGACAAACAATAGCAAAAAACAATGTTATTTTCCATATTATGAACTTATTTGTTATGTGCACTTAGTTAAATGAGTTCAATTCTAAATGATTGTGATATGGCTCTGATTTACCAATTTAAATGTAGAAAAATGCTTAGTCAGACATCTTCCAGTGCACTGATATTGTTGTTATGCCGTTTCAAAATACAACATTTGTATGTTTAAATGTAGGAAAACAGTCTACTTGGGTGTCATATGGTGCAAAATTACAACATATGGTTTCCTATATTGCTGTCATCACTCATATTGCTAGGCATATCTCTCCAGCCCCTCATTTGGGATGCTTTTCATGAACTGGCTCCCATGACAAACTAATTGAATAGCCTTGCTCTAAATGTTGTTTTTATGTAACAGCCGTGCGGTGTGGCAACCCTGGAACTCCCAGTAATGGGCGAGTGTACCGGCTGGACGGCACTACCTTCTCCCACTCGGTAATCTACTCATGCATGGAGGGCTACCTGCTAAGCGGCTCCAGCACACGCCAGTGTCAGGCCAATGGCACGTGGTCCGGCACAGCGGCCAACTGCACCAGTGAGTGGGAACTATGACGCTTCCTCTAACTGCACGTTTTCCTTTAAAGTATAAAGAAGACCTGCTGCTGATTTAATGATAAAATTTTATCTTCAGTTCATAACCCTGAAATATGACAGGTGAGTCTTTATTGACCTATTTGAACAGAACTTTTTTTGCAGTCTTGATTGATAGATAAAAGGTGTCCTGTAATTCTGATGCCTTAGAGGGTTCAAGACTTTGGCTTCATAAAATTTAAATATGGACTCCATCAAAGGAGTAATTGGAGTTCCTGAGATTGGAGAGATGGAGAGAAATCGAACTAAAGTGATTCATGGATGTAGGGCTAGGACAGAAAAAAGTAGAATGGTGGTGGCTAAGGTTGGCTCAGGTTAGGCGAGTTTCTGAGACAAAAAGAAAGGATGAGAAAAAGGGTTCATGTTCAGGGTTCAACAAAGTTCATGTGATCAGAAATATTTTCTTAAAATATAAATCAGTCCTGTGAATTCTTATAAAGTCTCATAAAGACCTTTTGCCAGCGAAGGTGTTATTCATTGCAGGAGTTGTCTTTTTGTTGAATAGAAGACGTAATAAAAAGCAAGCATTGACGTCCATCTAGCGTTAAGAAAGAAACTTCCTGATGATGAAGCTTGAATCATCAGTCCTGATTGTGTCCTCTATACATTCTTACTGATTAATGTGATGGAACCCCAAAGCAGTTCTGATTGATGCTGTTTTACACATTTACCCAGCAGGCCATGATGAATAGCGTTGTTGAAAGGAGGAGCCACATTAGCATTTTGTGTTGGTAATTTCTTATGAGCAGATGACATGTTTATGACTCACTCAATTGATGGATCTTAAACCATAATTATAGACCATTTTTAAAGGACACATAATGTATGGATCTTTGTGCTGTGGAAGAAGACCCTGGATAAAGCAGTAGTTACGTTTAAGATGTTGTGTCGACAGAATGAGATTTTGTCAGCCATAGAAAAGAGTCAAGTATCAAAATCATTTCCTTCCAGGCTCTCCAAAGGTGCTAGACTGTTTCTCACGTTACTCTAGTTCCCCCCCACATTCTTTCTGATTATTTTTCTATTGGAAGCAAAGGTAATTGTGAAAGAGCTGCAGGATTGATTCTAAGCGAAACCTCAGGGATATGCATGAGAAAGTACTTGTTCACTGATATTGATTTTCTTTATATAATAGTGAAATCTATCATTTTGATATAAAGAGTCAGGATTCGATGTGATCTCTATTGCAGCATGCATAGGTTGTTTAAGATGATTTGTGAATGTGGATCCACTAGCTTTGTTTCCATAGTTTGACTCATGTTGCTTGCTGGGCCACAGAAATAGAGGAAAATTGCCATGAAATATTTCTTATTACATCCCAGACCCTGTTCGAATAGAAAACAGCTCTAATCTTGTTCTTGGTAATGAATTCCTATGAGTCCCAAGCAGATTCAAAGGCTTATCTTGGGCTCTCACATTTATCTGCCTAAACAACTAAAACCAATGTTGATTGTTGTAATTTTAACAGTTTGGCTTACTGACTGAGACTTTCCCGTGACAGTGATTAACTGTGGTGAACCCGGAGTGCCAGCCAATGGGGTAAGGTACGGGGAAGACTTCACCATATTACAAAATGTCACCTTCGCATGTCAGCCTGGATACACCATGGAAATGGACAGCTTTTCGACTATCACTTGCACTGGGAATAGCACCTGGAGTGCCCCAGTGCCCTTCTGCAAAGGTAACAGCTTGATTCTTTTCAGAGTATCTGTAAAAAGTATGTATCACTCTCTGGTTAGTGTAGCGTTGTTAGCTAACTCCCATTATTTGCCTGTTTCAGTATAGCGAAGCATCTTTTTTATGTTAGGGATATGAAGCGTTTGTGCATCAGATTGCACTGCAGCCTTAACACATCTGGATGCCACTGCCTTGAGCACTAGCAGATGCTGCTTCTAGACTGCATATTCGTAGTATTCTGTTGGTTGCGCTTTAATAGATGTATTATTAAACTGTGGTGTTTTAAAAGAAACCACCTATCATTGTCATTCTACTGATGCCTAAAATATTAGATCAGGATAAATGCAAACGTTGAATTTTCATGACAAATTATGGCTGAAATACAACAGGAATGATAGGAACATAAATGTATATTTGCTACACCAAACAATTTTGTTCTAACCTTTATGAATATTATAATATTAAGAACATAATAGTATCCTGCTGCAGGGTCTATCCGTTTGTCAGTCCACTCGCATTTGTTGTAATTAATTTCAGAACAGAGAAAATAAATCCTGTCGTTACGGCATCAGGGACCAAAATTGAACTAAATGGGTCCATTTAATTTACCCTTGCAAAGTGATATAAAATTCTATGTGCGGTTGGTCATTGATTTCTTCAGGCGTGCAAAAGGCTCTGGCCTTGAAAAGCATTATGCTAAACCAGATATGGTATGCAAATGTCTCATTTATTTGATAAAGCAGCGGCTCTTAAATGATAATAAACATTATGGAGTCTAATCGTTCTCTGCGCATTTTACAATGGTGCATTGTGTTGCAGATTTTGCAGAATTGAAACTGATCTAGATGTGATTGTTTTCTTTGAAATCACTAAAAGAAGGGCACCATTTAAATCTTTTTAAATCTAAGCTATTCCTTCTAAACCAGTTAGTGCATTCATATATATATATATATGGGTTAGGGTT
>JAOUQX010000024.1:125337-137914 GCA_028566295.1 Liobagrus marginatus
ACAAAAAACGAAAAAAGAGTACAAATGGGAAAATACTTCCCAAATGGCCAAAAACTGAAATATATATTAAAAACAGGAATTAAAGAAAACGTGAACTTTTTCACAGAACAGGAAATATACAGGATGAGAAAACAAAAACAAAAAAAGAAGTAGCACAATTTATGCTTTAAATCTTTTGTGATGTGTCATCGAAAGAGATTTGTTGTCCACACACATGACAATGTAAAATAATTGTATAGAAAATTATTTAAACTCATGGGAGATCTTGTACATTTTGAGCAGATGTGGTGTTTAGAAAATGCACTTTGTGACGTTAATGATGAAGACCTGATATGGTTTTTTCCTTAGGTTTTCTAGATGAAAAACTGAAGGTTTTTTAAATAAAGGTTTTTATAAAAAAAATATATATATATCTCTCTCTCTCTCTCTTCTTCATCAATCAATGGAAAAATCCTGCATACCGCTTCAGTTTAGCTTCAGTGTGGAGAGATTACGTCATCCATGCATAGTCGAGACTAACTGGATGTGTATGAGTGTGTGTATGTTTTAGTTACTGACTAAGCACGCTTCAGTGTGGAAGGGTTTTAGGACCACGCGGTCCCATCGGCGACTAGAGAAAAAGACAGACAGGAAGACAAAGGCACGAGAAAAGGAGAGCGAGCGAGCGAGAGATCCTGCAGCATCCACACCCACCCCGCACGAGCTACACTCTGTCTGTCATACACTGTCTGTCACACACACGCCTCACGCGCGTTGCAGATAACCCCGGTAAGTACCGGTAACCGTAACGATTTTTCTTTTCATCCGTTAAGAGTAGACCTGCGTTTAGTTAATATCTTTTTGTTATAGGATCAGTGTAGGTTTTGTGTCTCGTGCCACATAATCAGACAGGTAGAATCATTACCAATTTAAAACCGGAATGTAATTTTTTTTACATATCTGTTCATAAGGCTGTTTTTTGTTTTACTAAAGGGTCAGATAATCTATTCAAACCTCAAATTTAAACGATAACGATTTCTTTGTAAAGAAAGATTGAATAGGAAAAAATGTAGTATTTTTGATGTAAAAAATCGTTTAATGCTTTAAAATTGATTTAATTGTTTTTTGTTTGTGTTTTTTGTTTTTCGTTCGAATGCTGAATTCGGGGTTTCGCCCGTTATTTCCCCCTATTTCCCCCCTCATTGCGGGATATGGGTGCGCGTGGTCTTGAGGTGCGAGCGCGTGCGTCAGTTGTAATAGCCTATTAAAAAGCATTTTGCTGTATTATGTATTTTGTACGTCCGAATATTGTACAGATGAAGCCCTGTAATATACTCGCACACTAATGAGTAGCTACAACGGTATGCGCTTTTTAGTGGTTTAGCACCGCCCACCACCTGACAATGGAACGCTCTCGTGCTCACCTGCCACGCGCGACACTTAACTGACGGGTTAGCAACATGCTAGCGCTTTCAGAAGGAAACTGGTAACTCCAAAATCGAGTATTTCTCACTTATATATGTAAAAAAAAAAATTTAGAAACAGATAAAGGAAAAAAAGGGATACCTCATTGTGCATGAGATTACTTTAAAAGTAGCTTGTTCCATTGTTTGTTAAAGTGAAATGTGTGTGTCGGTATTAGAATGCTAAGCAAATTAGCTTTCGTTATGCACAGGGGTGATGGAAAGCTAATGCAGAGCTTATGCTAGTGCTCGTGCGTGTGTGTTTTACTGTCTTGTTAAGGAGCAGATGGGTGTGTGTCCAGCCCCTCTGTCAGCTGTGAAGCACGCCTAATTCTCATTCAGTTTCTGTGTGTGTGTGTGTGTGCGCGCGCGCGCGTCAATTTCGGCTATTTTAACAACATGACATTGTGATCCTCTGTGCCAGAATGTACCTCAGGGAGGGAAAAATATATGTTTAAATAAGGTGCATTATTTCAGGGGCGTGTGCGTTTCTTCCTTACACGAACGTAGCTACATACAACTAATAAATGCAACTATTTCACACTAGCTCATATTCATAGAACGCATGCTAATTATAATAGATAATCGCAGCCAGTTTGTTGAGTTGAAAGTGTTAAATTGCCGAAACGTCAGGCTGCAAATGCTACAGTACTCAATGCCCAAGGAATCATTCCAGCCTGTTCTTGGGATTTGGCTCTTTAGTTGAGCCTGCACAATATATTCACATTGAGGAGATCTATATTAAAATACTTATTGTTGGTTATATAAAGCTGCAGCGTGTTGTTCCGTAGTTGCTTGCATTTTATTTTTGTGTTTACATTTAGATTTCTGGCACATTGGTATTATCTTAGTTTTATTTTTTTTAAATCTAGCTGGGCAGTTGAGGGTTATGGTATTGCCCAGGGGCTTAGCAGTGGCAGCTTGGTGGTGGGAAGAATGAAACCTTTCTATCAGCAGTCCAATACGTTAACCACTGAACTCTTACTTCCCTGGACAATATCTGCTGTTACCCACAATAGACACTTAGGACCTCAGTTTCCAGTTTTGGTGCGTAATTCATACTTTTTAAAGTTACACACTTTAATTTGCGGTCCCCATTTTGCTCATTGGTCCCCACTCTTCATTTCAATCTCCAAACCCCACTTTGGTACCCTAGTTCCACCATTGGTTACCAGTACCCACTTTAAGAACCAAGGTAATCCTACAGCAGCACCCTGGTACTCCTGGGACTCCTTGTTTAGTAGGACAAAATGCAACTGGTGAAACTTTCCCTATTAGCGCAGATATAACCAAAGCGGCCGTCTACAAAGGCACAGATGGCTTTGCCCCTTTTGTATAAAACTTGCTTTTAGTTTCTTTTTTGGAGCTACTGTATACAGCATGTAAAGGCTCACAATCTGCTTTGTTCCTTTACATTCTGCCTGAAGAAACTGGTTTTTATGTCACACTGACACAACCTTTAAAAAAAGTTCAGTGCCTTCAGTGGTGACTTTATACTTGCTATGCAAGAGATGCTGTATGTCCACGATGATCTAGTGCAGACGTTTAACACCTAGCAAAAGTGCTGCAGCAGCCTGTAATGTAGTGCTTGCTAGCAGAACAGTAAACATAAGAGCTGAGTAAAAAAAACAGCTCACTTTAAATGTTTAAATCTGCCAAAAAAAACTTCAATTCTCTATTAGCCTTTTTAGCTTCTTAATACAAGATGTGTTGCCATACTTAACATTTTGTTGTTATTATTATTACTATTTTAGAATGCTATCAAAATAATTATTATTTTTCATCTGTCATGTCATACTTTGGTACAAGATTTCAAGGGATTAACTTTTTAGTTCTTATTTCACTTTTTAATACGAAGTTGAGTCTGTATAATAAATAGACTGTCATGTTCTGAATCACGATGGGTCTGAACTGTGAACCCGATCTCTCCTTCTGTCTTTAGGAGGAAATCGGAAGTCTGCATGTATTGTGGTTTGTAATTTCTGTTACTTCTCATCATGAAAAAACGAGGCTAATATTAATAGCTCATCTTTCTCGAGCCTAAAGCTTAAGGTGTGTTTGTTTCTTCACAAAGCCATGTTTATGTAATTAGAGGTTATATGAAAAGTTAAGAACAACGCACTAGTGTGTCTCTCAAATCCAAATTATATAACACTGTACACTGCACTATATTTCTTTAGAGAGCGAGTCATTGCGTTGCGCCGAGTGTGTCATAGGGTTTCTGGCTTTCTGAGTTATTACAGTAGATGTGGACATAAATAAAAAAAATTTTTTTTTTTTTAAGGAAGCCATTTTTTGCTCTGAACTGTGGGTACTGTAGTGTTATGGAGTACAGTAGAGACTGACAGACAAATTTCTTTCATGTAGATCTTAATCCCCCTGCATTGTTTGCTTTTCTCTTTTGCTCATCTATAATCCGATTTGTAGAGGACACGCACAATCTCTCTCTCTTTTGGCTGCTAACGCTTTCTTCTGCTCTCTCTCTCCCTCCCTCTCCTAATGAAAGGATTTATCAGTACAAATGCAGCATTAAGAATTTAAAGATACATCTTTTTCAAAAGACATCCGAATGCTCCAGGGGACGGAAGAGGATTTGTTAAAAGGGGGCACAACCCACACAAGCTGCTCCATCCTGTGTGTATGTGTGGGTGTGTGTACGTGGGTATGTTATTCATAGTCTCTTTAGGAGAACTGAGGACAAAACTGTGAAGTGGCATACTAAAGGTTTAATAGTCCAAAATTAAAAAAAATGAGAACAGTGAAGGGATAAAGACTCAGATGATGGACAGCACGGGTCCAGTTAGACAAAAAGATGACAGGAAGGATACACCTTTGTTGTCTTAGTATAGCTGGACTTTAAAAACAAAGATGCTGAGACGAACAGAACATGTCCAAAACCACATAGTGTACACTTTGTTTTTAAAGTCTGTCATTTTGTGATCATGTGGAAAAAAACAACAAGAAGTACAATCACCATTTTCAACAATGCATTGCAGGATGTCAAAATAAAGGACCCTGGCAGATACCATATAGTAAATAGCATGTGATTTAGGACACAACCTCAGATCAGTGAGTGTGCGCGCGTGTGTATACCATAGATTAATGATGCACTTTAGTGAAAACAAGGATTAAAGGTTATAGACATTGATTAGAAGATACTGATTAGGCGAGGGAGGGGAAATGTGTGTGTGCTTCGATTTATGCTAATATAAAGGTCTGCGTGTCTGTGGTTTTGTTTATTAGACTAGGTAGAACAAGTTTATATAGTCCATAAACAGTGTTTTTCTCTCTCTCTTTCTCCTCTTGGTCGATGGACAGATCTCTTAGTGATGAAAAGAAGCAGCTGTGTTTTTCCTGTTTCTGGCACTTGTTCCCCGAAACGTGCCAAACGTCCCTGCTCAGATATAAAGGAACAGTGAGAAAGAGAGATGGAGAAGGGAACAAAGAAAGAGCTAAGGCAGACAGAAAGGAATATGTAAGAAAAAGGAAAGAAAGCCAAGATAAAAAGGTGTAAAAAGAGGAGAAATGGAAAGCTAACAAAAACTACTAACATAGGAATGTTATAGGTGTAAGAAAAGAAATGTAGATGCTTGTTTATCATTGTCTGTCTTTAAAAAAAAATAATGTACACACTCGTTAACATGTCATTTGTGATCTCGGGACAGTGTGACTTCCGCGCCTGTGTGAACTCAAGTGTCTAATCAATCCAAGCTGCTGTGATTGTTGATGTGCTTAAGGAGAGGTTAAAGGTCGTTTGTGACTCAACATGTCCTGATTGTCTATTGATTATGGATTTCTGTGATGTTTAGGTCAAACCCTGTGAGTTAGTGGCACAGAGTAATTCACCAGTTCATGAGTTAACAGGTTTCCTCACAAAGAACTAAAACATTCGCGTGTGATCTCAGCGTTCCAGATAATGTAGCTTTATCACTTCCTTAATGTTTAAACAGTTAATGATTTATCTTCATGATAATAGATTAAGAAGTATAACTGATTTGTGTTGTACTTCTTAAATCAGCTGATGTTTAAGAGGCTATGCAAACTATATACATGGTACTAGAAATTGTGATCCAGCCTTTGTTTCTAGTGTGTGTGTACTTCAGCACAGTGAATATAGGACACGCTTATCTTTGTTCCTATGAGCAGAAGAGTTGTGTGTGATAAAGTGAAGGTCATATCCAGGAAGGTTTGTGTTGTAAATGAAATATTAATGCCTTAGTTTTCTGTTTCCATTGGGTTGTGGCTCTAGTTTCAAGAGAAAGTAAAAAAAAAAAGGAAAAAGTGTGTTTGGTCAGCTGAGAGGCTGTTAATTGTTTAGACAATGTTCCTTTGGAAATAAAACACCTGAGAGAAATAAAGACGAGGACGATAGATGTATTAAAATGAGCCACAGCGTGGGACAGGGAAAAAGACAGATGATGGGAGGACAAAAGGAAAAAAAAAAAGCATTAGAAAGAGATCAAGAGAAACATCAGTACAAAATGTATAAAGAAAATGATGTCTGAATCTAAACGGGGGGTTTTTTTTTTTTTTTGTCGTTTTCTATTCTATTTTTAGTTACCCATAATTCCACACTGCCCAAAGTCACACCGTAGTCATGGAGCTGGATTTCGGACACTTTGACGAGCGAGACCAGTCATGCCGCAGGAAGCCGGAGAAGAATGGCCTGCCAAGTCCCACACACAGCGCTCACTGCAGCTTCTATCGCACACGCACGCTGCAGGCGCTCTCCAACGAGAAGAAGGCCAAGAAGGTCCGCTTCTACCGCAATGGCGACCGCTACTTCCGCGGTATCGTCTACGCCGTGGCCACCGAGCGCTTCCGCACCTTTGACGCGCTGCTGGAGGACCTGACGCGCTCGCTGTCCGACAACATCAACCTCCCGCACGGCGTCCGCTTCATCTTCAGCATCGACGGCACACGCAAGATCAGTAGCCTCGACCAGCTGGAGGAAGGTGCGTGTTCTGCGTGTTCGCCTGTCTGTCTGTCTGTCCCTGTGGCATCACTTTACCATAATGAAAAACTAGGCAATACGCACACCATGGTATAGTCCAGCATTGCATCATTATAATGACCGGTCAATAACCTTAATAAATCTGTTATTGCAAACCTTAATGAAACTGTTCTAGCTTTACTGTGGCGCTAACTGAAAAGAGTAACTTGTGTCCAATAAAATGTTAGCTAGCATCAGAAAAACAATTATGTTGTAGTATTTGCTGACTCCTTCAGCTAACTAACTAATATTTCATGGATTTAACTCGGGAGATGTATCGTGCCGTTCGGCTATATATATACATCTATCTATCTACATATTTGTCTTATCTATGTTTTTTCCAGTCTAATTTGCATTTTCACCTCACCAGGAACTCTGATATCTGTTCTTGTTTTCCTTTCATTCCTCTTGTTCCGGGGGTCGAACCTGATCCTCTGATCCTGCATGTGATATCAGCTCTGTTTAACCTGCAGAATTTTCCTTTTTTCTCAAACACACAACTGTGTCTCCCCCCCCATGATCGGTTAGTAATTATTTAAAATAAAAAGATATCAAAATTTTCACCACCTAATCGAGGTCACACCCAGACTTCCTGTTTCTGACCGATTCGGTATCATATATAAATTTAAGTCACTCGGTTTCATGCCCTCAGCCAAGATTCAGATATTTGTTTAGGTTTATAAGGAGGGGTGAGAGAAAATTAATGAAATAAATGTATATATTCGGGCTGCACCATGCTCATGGGTGTGTCGCATTGAAGGAGATGTTGAACCATAAGTATATTTGTGTGTTTTGATTTAACAGAAACAAAAATGGTTGCATGGTTCTGTACTGTATTTGCCTGATCAAAAGTTCTTAATTCCGATTTAAGGGTTCTTCAAAAGCTATTTATGAAGCAAACGTTTGTTGCTTCATGCGTGCACATGGCGAAAGAGAAGAAAAACAAAGAAAGGGCGCGAAAAAAAACGCATGGTCAGTTATATGGAAATACAGTATGTTGGCTACAGAAAGGATGATGTTGAGCAAAAACGGGTACATTGTCTGTCTATAATGGTCTAAAAGACGACTCATTTAATTCACCAGTAAGCACCGTATGACTAGTGGAAATGGCGGTAGGACCTGCTGTGTCTCATGGAGTTGTTCTGTGTCTACTGTATTTAATGACACTTAGGAAACCTGGTGGTGTGTTTGTGGGGTGCGGCTGAGAAGATCAGTTAGCTGTTGAGTTTAAGAGCTCAAAAAGAAGATTCATTACATATTTAACCTAAAAAAAAAAAAAAGACTCTTCTTAGGAAGATATTGTAACGATAAATATAATCATCTTTAATAAAATTATTTATTATAAAATCAACTTCAGTCGAAGAAACAGGCAGCTTTACACTCTAGAATCTGTTTCAAATATGAAAGGACAGCATCTAGAATTTTCTACAGATTTCTTTAATAAAAGACGCGTTCTAGAAACGTGGCAATTAAACTTTCTCTAGAGACGATTCTAGAATAGGTGAGAGAGAAACTTCTCCAGAGAGCGTGCGAGAAGGAGAGAGAGAGACTCTTGGTCATGTTTTTTAGGTCTCTGTTCGTGAACATCAAAGAATAAAGTATGAACCATGTGACTGTAGAACTTTGATCGCCTTGTTGGTTTCTGCAGGTGAGAGCTACGTGTGCGCCTCCGAGAACTTCTACAAGAAAGTGGACTACACGAAGAACGTGAACCCGAACTGGTCGGTGAACGTGAAGGCCATTCAGAAGAACGCAGCGAGCCGCCTGGCTAACGAACTGCGCGAGGGCAAGGACTTCGTGCGGCCCAAGCTGGTGACGGTGATGCGCAGCGGCGTGAAGCCCAGGAAAGCTGTGAGAGTTCTGCTGAACAGAAAAACTGCACACTCGTTCGAACAGGTTCTCAATGACATCACTGAGGCCATCAAACTGGAGAGCGGCGCGGTCAAGAAGATCTACACACTGGACGGAAAACAGGTTAGGGACGCACACACGCACACACTTTGCATTATACAAAACACTCTCTGGGAAGAAAATAATTTTAGAAATAAAGAAGGAAGTAATTTTCCCCAACTGAGATCTGATAGAATTTAAATATGCAAATCACACAGCTTATCTCTGAGAAACACACACTGAACTGATAAACAGTGTGTGTGTGTGTGTGTGTGTGTGTGTGTGTGTGTGTGTGTGTGTGTTCTTTAAATAAGTCATTAAGGAAACTTGAATACTTTATTTGTAAATTAGATGCAGAACAGTAACAAAACCCGGACTCGCGCTCTCTCTCACACACACACATACGCAGGGTGTCTTTTCCTCTTTGCTAGTTCTAATGTGGAACATCTTTGTGATGTCACGTAATGAATGTTTACCCCCCCCCCCCCAAGTTAGACCTAGACAGACAGACAGGCCCTTTGCTTCTTCAGTTCATGTCATTAGGGTCTAGCTTTTTTAGCAGCTAATTGCTGCCCTTGTCTTCTTTAACCACACACATAGAATTTGGCCCAGATTCTCCTATCGCTGCTGTCTGATGTGTTTAATTGCTGCTTCTGTTGTCGTTTTTTTCTATCTTTCCTTAATTCTTTCACCTTCTCTCTTCGTTCTTTTTCTGCCTCCTTCATTTTCACCATCTCCTATTTTTTCTCCTCTTTCCTTCTTTTTTCCTTCCATTTGCTTTTTGCTTCATTTTTCGGTTTCCCTCCCCTTGTCTGTCTCTCTCTCTCTCTCTCTCTCTCTTACTGCGGATGCTGAGGCAGCTGCTAGTTCTGGTTGCTAAGCAACTGCTTCCTCCATAAAGACACAGCCCAGCTGGGTGTGTGTGTGGGCTCAGTAAACCCGTCCTCTCTTTCATTTTGCCTGTGAGCACAAAATGACACCCATTTTCTCTTCAGATGCCGACACACTCCCTGTGTGTGTATGTGTGATGTAGTATGTAGATAAAACACATGGTTGTTTGAGTGCTTTGACGTTGTAGCGCCAAAAAACACCTTTTCACTGTTTCAACCCTTCAGCTTCACTCAGGGATGTGAGAGAGAGACACAAAATTGACCCATAATTCCAACTGGCCTAAGCTCTGGTTATTTTGTCCACACATGGAGGTGCTCCTGCATGATTAAAGGGCGTGGCTGTGAGTTTGGATCTTCACTTCCTGTTCCCTAGATTTAATAATACCCCATAAATCACTTCTAACAGCAGGTGTTTGATTCCTCACATACCCCAGAACTCTGCACTCCCTCACTTACTGACTGAATAACTGTATTACCTTCTGGGTGTCAGTGACCTGATGCAGCTACGTCTCGCACATGCACATGCTGGGGCATGAAAAGGAACGGAGCATAAGTGTGTTCACCTTTCTGTCATGCGCAGCCAGTTCCTTTTATTCTATTTGTGTGTCGATCCTATACTGTAGATTTTTGCATCATCTCACTGCTTGTGAATGAAAGTTTAAAGAGAGAAACAGGGACAGGAGGTATTAAAGATTTTTTTTGAAAGCTTTTTTCATTTGTCTCTCTAGTCAAGGGTGTTTCCATGGAAACGGCAAGGCGCTAAACTCCGAAGGTTGCCGTGACAATAGCGATGATGAGAAATATGCTGAGTGAGCTCTTCATTTTTTTTTTAACACATAAAAGGTCTGGATCCTTCCCAATCCATATTGTTCTTACTACAACACACAGAGACCCTTCCCAATCTACACTACTCTCACTACGGCACATGGGGACCCTTTCCAATTCGCACTACTCTCACTACTGCACATGGTGACCTTTCCCAATCCTCACTCTGCATGTGGGGACCATTCCCAAGCTGCACTACTCTCACTATGGCACACAGGGACCCTTCCCAATCTGCACGACTCACTACTGCATGCAGGTCTCCCTTCCCAATCTACACTACTCTCACTACAGCAGGCAGGGACCCATCCCAATCCACACTACTCTCACTACTGCACAGAGGGACCCTTCCAAATCCACATTCCACTAACCTGCACACTACGTGATAAATGTGAAATATCCAATGCGGCAGAAAGGCAGTGAAGCATGAACCCACCCTAATCTGTAAAGCTGCATTGCTTCCTATAGCTCTACAGCTTGGGTGCCTTATAAATCACAAACTCGCCCTCAACACTCCGCGCACGCACACGTTAGTGTTGAGTTGATGGTGGTCTCCGTAGAAACAGGTGAGAGAGAGAGAGAGAGAGAGAGAAAGAGAGAGAGAGAGAGAGAGAGAGAGAGAGCATACACACAGCTGGAGATGGACACAAAAAGAAGGTCAAGGATAATGACTTTTTTTCTCTATTGCACAAGAGGGGATATAGAAAGAGAGACAGGAGACGAAAGCAGGACATGAAAAAATAAAACAATGTGGAGAAGAAAGAGGTAATGTGGAGAGAGAGAGAGAGAGAGATGTAATGCTGGAGGAAGCGGTTTGTCATTCCTTACTCTTGTTAGTGTTATCTGTACACACTCATGTGAGTTGAATCCAGTCACACTCGCTGCAGTCTGTATCCTTGGCAACAGGAAGGAACTGGGTTCAGTGGGTTCATAAACACAGCAGTGCAGTCACACACACACACACCATGTGTGACCAGTTTACAGCTGCTGATATTTACTACAGATTATTATAATTTTTTTATTGTTATTTATTATTATTATTAGTAGTAGTAGTAGTAGTATGGCCTTCATGCACCATCTATAAGATTGATACTTGTCTCCTTTTTAGATCATAACTGTGAAATAAATCAGTGTAATTTAATCTGGTGTGAACAGAAGTGTAAACATCTCTGAGATCGGTTTCTCTTGTGTACATTCTGAATCTCTCTCGCATTGTGGAATATTAATACAGGGATACGGGACACATTGCATCAGGGTTTGATAAATGATCCGTTTAACCGGAGGGTGTGTGTGTGCGTGTGAGGTCATACACCGCTTGTGCTGATTCACCAGTGTGTGTTTACTGAACTTGTAGAAGTGGTTACTTTTCTCTTTCGCATCTTTCATCCTCCCTGCGCTTTGAGCTCATTGTTCTGGCGGCTCGGTCGATGCTGATGTCCGAAAGTGCCGTGCTTGATCTACATCGGTGTTTTAGAAATTCAGAGTAGGAAAGAAACGTGTAAACAGTTACACTGGACCACATCAATCCTCTGCACATAGGTGTTCCTCGGGTGACCTGTGTGTAGGTGGAGAGGTGGATGACTGCAGCGGCACTACAGGTGTGTGTGTTTATTACAACCACGCAAAACACCTTTGTTTGTATTAGTCAGTTGTATGATACAGCAGCGTGTGTGTGTGTGTTCATATACTGGTGTAGATCCTGATCTCTGTAAACGCTCCTTGTATTTATTGTAACTTTATTGTGACACCGTAGTCACATTTTATGTGTCAGACGGTGATTGAAATAAAATCCGCACTGACTGTCCAACATCAAGCAGATTCTACACAAAATTCAGGAAATAAAAGCTTTAGTTTTGACATGTTTGAATCTTCAGCTGTATACTTGCTCAGGAAGACTTTCTCAGGGATGTGAAAACACTTCTCCACCGTAAACAATAAGCGCCGTACAATATAAGAATACCTCTCTGTTTTCTTCTCGCTCTCGCTCTCAGGTGTATTTACATCGGATTTGTTCCCAGGTTTATTTGCGCAGCATTATTTGATACACAAAGGGTAATTCTGTGAGCTCTATACCCACCTGCATGAAAAGCAGCCCAGAAGAATCAAAGATAAATAAATCAAAATAAACATCTTTTAAAAAGAAATGATGTGGAAAAATGAAAAGGAATAAAGAAGAATAAGAGAATGCAGTGCAGAACCACATGGGAACGGAACTGTTTTCAGAGCGGGATTTAAAGCTTTGAAATTCACCACCACGTCGATAGAGAAGAGCCCAAAGCTGAAACGTGTGTGTGTGCGCGCGCCGCAGGACAGAGAAAGCCCTCAGTGTGTGGAGAAAAGCAAAGCCGTGCTTCAGCTGCTGTACACCGGAACACACCTACATCAATAATGCTAATACAGATTTCGGTGCATTCCACTTTCTACAAATTCTACAATTACAACTTAAAAACAAACCATTTCACTCCAGAACTGTGTGTGTGTGTGTGTGTGTGTGTGTGTGTGTGTGTGTGTGTGTGTGTGTGTGTGTGTGTGTGTGTGTG
>JAOUQX010000024.1:359086-367922 GCA_028566295.1 Liobagrus marginatus
AAGCATACACATCATACACTCAGAATAAAAATGTCATATTAACACTTTTGATTTGAGTGTTGAATGAATGTACAGCTTGCTAGTTCTTTATAAACTCTTTATCTCTCTTAATATTTTAATAGGAGAGAGTTTAAACCATGTGACCTGGAGGGGTACTGATCTTGCCCTTTTGGGGGAACCCCGGGGTTCTATATAGAACCCCACAAATGAGGGGTTCCCTCAACAAAGACCCTTTATACGCTTTTACTAAAGCCGAGTTTATTGTAGATTATAACAGTGTAATTACACACTAATGGTGTTAATGCTGCCCACAGAGTCAGCTGATCAGGAAGTGTTAACAGCATTTGGCAGACCCCCTTATATATTTATATTTATCTCATTTAATCATCAGAACAGTTGGATAAGGGCCTTGTTCAGGGGCTCTACAGTGGCATATTGGTGGTGTTCGGAGTCGAACCCATGAACATCTTAACCACTGAGCTACCACTTACCACTAAAGATTTTCATTTAAATAAACACTTGTCATTAATGCTAAAATTAAGTTTTCAATTCATTCATTACTAATTATTATAATTAATGCAGCATGTCTGATTCTATAGCCGTTATTATACTTTACCGTTATTCAGGTGTCATTCAGGTAAATCTCTCTAACAGTTTAGTGCAATATTATTTTGATGTACAGGTGTGTGTTTTGGTTTTATCTGTTCATGTAAACTTTATTCTATAGAAGGTACAGTTGCAATAACACTGAGCTAGCGACGTAAAGTTTGAGAGCCCTTGCTGTAGATCATCAGGCGGGTAGCGTGAGGTTTATTGAAAGCCAGGACATTGTTTGTGACTGATCTGAGTAAGTCTTTGTGTTTTGTTGAGTTTCATGCTGACTGACACTTAAACACTTCATCTTGTGTTTGTCTTACTGCAGGTGCATCTGCATGAACCTCCCCTGAGTCTCAGTTCAATCTTCCTACAAATAAGCTCATGGCCAGGTGAATGAATCTGAAATGAAATGTGCAATAGTGTCTATGCGATCAATGGATGGAGAGAAAATAATAAAGTTTAATATGACACTAAAAGAGTGATTGTGGGCTGTTAAAAAAAAGGGGCGGGCTTAAAAACAAAACAAAAAAGGGGGAAGTGCCGAGTCTCGCTGTGTGGGTGGGGCTGACAAGAATAGACTACATTATGCAGTTCATTTAGTTAACAAGTGAAATAATAGAGAAGCGTGCAGTGTGAATGCTCAGAGAAAAGGCACAAAACCCTATTGATCGAGAGAGAGAGAGAGAGAGAGAGAGAGAGAGAGAGAGAGAGAGAGAGAGAGAGAGAGAGATGCGTGGTCTGGAACTTATTTAAGAGCCTCGGTGTTCCTCTGCAGCATCACTCTGCTGTCCATCACAGAAGAGTCTGGACCTTTTTTCCCTGAAAACTTTCTGCATTCATCCGCGTGCAGAAAAAAAACTTTTTGGCGCATTTTCCTCTTCAGTTTAAAAAAGTGAAAGAAGAATCTAAAGAAGATGCCACGGTCATTTCTTGTGGACTCGTTGATTTTGCGTGAGGCCAACGAGAAAGGCAGCGAGAACAACCCGCCGCCACCGTTGCTGCCGTACACGGTGCACCCTCCGCACGCGCTCCACGGGCTCACGGTCGCGTCGTGCCACGCGCGCAAAGCCGGCTTGCTTTGCTTCTGTCCGCTGTGCATGGCGGCCGCGGCGTCGCAGCAGCTCCACCCGGCTCCACCGGCGCTCCCGCTGCTCAAGGTGGCGGCCGCGGCGGCCTCGTTCCCGGCGACTTTCGGCTCGCAGTGCTGCCCTTCCGCGCTCTCGCGCCAACACTCGCCCTCCAGCGGCGTGCACGTGAACCCCGGCGCGGGACTTTACCAAAGCGCGTACCAGGTCACGGACCCGCGTCAGTTCCACTGCATGTCTCTTGGTGAGTACTTTGTTTACGCCAGAAAACACTGACACAGATTTTTGAATCATTCTAAATTTGGGGGGTTTTTCTAAACTTTTAGGCATTATGTACCAAAACGGAATCATTTTAAATTCCCATTTCACGTATAGAGAACCCTGTAACATAAGGTTTGCTTCCGGGACAACTTTTAGTAACACTGTTCAGTATTTTTAATGTAATAATACTGAACCTTCAACCGTCCCACCTTACCCGTTTTAATAGCAATGTTTTCCGACTTTATTTTATCCACAGAAAACACCAACAGCCAACTCCAGAGCAGCAAGCGCATGCGCACTGCCTTCACCAGCACGCAGCTCCTGGAGCTCGAACGCGAGTTCACATCCAACATGTACCTGTCCAGACTGCGGCGCATTGAGATCGCCACATACCTGAACCTGTCCGAGAAACAGGTCAAGATCTGGTTCCAAAACCGACGGGTCAAGCACAAAAAAGAAGGCAAGGGAGGTTCCCACAGAACAGGTTCTCTGCACTGCAAGTGTTCGTCTGCACGCTGCTCTGAGGAAGAGGACGACACGCCCATGTCACCTTCTTCATCCGGGAAGGAGGACGCTGATCTCTCTGTTAGTCCATGAACTCTCAGTAATCGAGATCACTCCAAAGCACTTCGCCTGCAGAGTTATTCGATTAGCTCTTTGATTAGCCAAATCAGGTGCTAGATTTGGGGGATGGAGCTCACCTTGGAGCTGAAGTGTGCCAGGGTAGTGCTCCAGAATCACGAAATGTTAGCATGTCTGAGAACATAGTTAGACTCTATAGGCTTGTCTGGGTGAAAATAGCTAACTAGTCCCTTAATTGGTAAACAACAAAGATCACCAATGGCTTTACTTTTATCTTGTCACTGGTGTGTAGTCTGTTTTCACACCTTTAATTTGTTTCCCCATTACAGTGACAAGGAAAAGTTTACTCTGGTACATTTGGCTGTTTCTGAAAATGTAGTGAATACTTCAATATGAGGCCATTCTGGACCAATTTGGTATTTCAGAAGGTCAAACCCATAAAGTTTCTCCTAAAAGTCTTATTGAGGTTCCTGATGCATTGAGGTACGTTGTGCTTCCTAGCAAAACGTATGGCATCACGAGTTCCCAGTTTAGCTGTGGCTAGCTGTGTAAAACAGTTTAGAAAGAGAGAAATCTTGTTAAATATCTTCAGCATCTCAGACGTTCTTGCTAATTTCAGGACTCCAAATCATCGGCTTCAAACTGATGCCATTTTCTCCATCTTAATGTCTTAAATTCCTAAGTGCCAAAACTTTTTTTTTCCTTTCTGTTTTTTTTTATGACCTGAGTGAAGAGCTGCGTATAGGTTTTACCTTACAGATGTTGTGGCAAAACTGACCACAACCCTCCCTGATCTTAGACAGAGAAGTTGGCAAAACCTGATACGTAGTTGTTGTTCCATTAGCTACGATGTTAATTTTATATTTCTCCATGAGGATTATCAGTTAAAAAACATATTTACCTGAATATAAATGAAATATAGTGACTGTATGTGTGTAAGTATTGAAGTATGTAAATAAAAGAGAGAGAAAAAGAGGTTTATATTAATTAGAGGATCGCACGTGCGACCCCATTAATACTGATGTATATATAATTGTATTCATGTTGTATGATTGTAGTTCTTTTTTTTTTCTTATTACATGTTCATGTATCACCAAAAGCTTTTGTTATCTGTATATGCCCAAAGGTGGAATTGAGTCTGTCCTTATTCCTTTATTTCTTATTTTAATTTGTTGTAAATTCATAACAGTTCTTCTCTGATTGTATGTTCGGTGTCATGAGAATATTTATTTATTTAAAACGTTATCACTGAAAATAAAGAATATTTCATACTAGTCATCTCTTTTGTCTTTGTGAGTCGGTTTGAAAAGGAAAATTACTCCTGCATATGAAGCTACACGTCACGCATATAGTATAACAGAAAACAATATAATATCCAAAAATATATGCTACAAATCATAGCCAAACATAACATAAGGGGGGGGGGTGGTTCCAGTATCAATATTTTGGAATGAATTTGATGATTATATGATCATTAAACACTATTAGTTATACATGAGCAATTTACCTCGGTTTCAATATCGGCTGGTTTTGCGCGCGAGTTTGCTAAATTAGTTCTATAAGATCAAACGTTATTTTTCTTTCCTCCTTTTTCAAAGCAGTTTTACGGAACCTAAATATAAGAAAGAAAAATAGTTTAAGATTTATGTGTGTTGTAAGTTGTATGTTATGTGCGTCAAAATACACTTTGGATTCATGCGCCTTGGTGTTCGTGCGAATCCGCTCACTACACACACACGCGCTCGCGCGCGCTCCGGTTTGGTGTATGAGTATATCAGTTTAGGTAGATTTTGTCATCCATGTGCTAATTTCATTCCCGGTCTTATCCTGCGTGTCTGATACTAAACGGTAGTGAGACGCGTCAAAAAGCGCGCAGAAGTGTTTTCTGTTTTTCACACACTCACCAAAAACCAGGTGCTTCATTCTTTAAAATCTTATAGGATGTGTGCGCGCGCGCGCGCGCGCGTGTGTGTGTGTGTATGTGTTTAAATCATAGATTAAAAACATTGTTTTTTTTTGTTTTACAGGTGGAGGTGCAGCAAAGCTTCAGTGGGAAAGTTGCAGAGACGCGCGTGTGGCGCGCACACGACCTGCTTTTAAAGTCTTTAAAGCCACATACAGAGGTAAAGACACGCAGAGAGAAAGAGAGAGAGAGAGAGAGAGAGAGGGAGAGAGAGAGAGAGAGAGAGAGAGAGAGAGAGAGAGAGAGATTTTTATTGTAATGTAGTACTCAGTGTTTTATTAGAAAATTATTGCATCCAGTATACATTTGACTTTTGCATGCCAATATATATATATATATAGAGAGAAAGATAGATATTTTGATATACATGTGCACCATTTTCCAAACAGATGTCATTTTAAAAAACTTGAAATATATATTATAATGTCGCGTGTATCATGAGGATGTATGTGAGGTTATTGTAGGGCAGAAGTCCGAAAACGCATCCAGATACTCAAACATGTGTACGCATTTGGACAGTCAGATATCTGCGCGCTCCGAGTTTAGTTTCGTTCTGAATTGATCAAATCCGAGTCAAGTGTTTGCAGTGAAGGGGACGGAGGTCAGGCGAGCCTTAAGTGTCTTATAGCATCTCTATTCACTCGCTATTACTTGTCAACAACACGCACGCGGATAACAATTAACATCCAGCAGTCTCGAGTAGCAGTGCATATTTAGGCAAGCTGTTTGGGTTTTTTTTTCTTCATCCTCGGTGGCTTTATTTTTTCCCCCAGGGACGCAGGATAATCCCCTCGCCTGTACAACCGCACACTTTATTAATGCATGGGGACGATCATAATGCGCAAATGAATAAAATATACCAGTCAATGGGACAGATTAATCTTAATGTTGATATTTAAATTTATTTAAAAGGATTGCAGCACGCGCTTTGGTGGGGTCCTGCAGATGCTTTCTCAGACTTTTCTACTTATTTCATTGTCAAACAATTACAGTTGGATCAAAGTGCTCTGCCTTATATATCACTTTAAAGGGCATAAAATGGTTGCGTGAAAACCGTCAGTTAATTTGTGAAAGGAATGTAATTATTTAGCTGAACTTATTTGAGATAAACACGAGCCTCAGTATTTTGTGAATCCAAAATGCTGTAATTTGGAGACGCTGATTTTTTTTTTTAAAAACACACGCAAAAAAATCATTTTTACCAAAAGAAACAACACCCTCTAAAATGCATTATTCCTGAAATTACATACACGTCATATACGGTAGAACATTTAAAAAAGAGTTAAGATATTTTTATTAAATGCGCGCGCGTTTGGAATCGCCACGTAAACAAGCAGGTTCCCAAAAAATGCGCTGCGAGGCCTCTGTTCATTATATAGCGTTAAAACATTATTCAATTTATTGAAATGGGATTTAAACGGTATTTACTCCTCTGGCAATTTATCATCAACCCTCGGTGACAACAATGAGCCCACTGAGGACGTTTAGGAGCTAAATTATTCCAGTTATTGTGCCTTTGGCTATGCTGGAGCCGCTCGTGTAAACTCTCCTTTAATTCTTCACTTAAACATTTTTAACCAAACTCCAATATTTGCATTTGCTAAGATATGGGATTAGACCATTTTGTTAATTGCACTATTGAGTCCCGTTTTGCTCTGTGCGCCCTTTTATGCGTCCAGCAGCCCCCGGATCAGCTATGCGCCCTGCAAAGGGAGGGAGAGAGAGAGAGAGAGAGCTTAATATAAGCCTGCTGCTCCAAATGCTCAATTTATTTATTCTTAATTTTGTGCCGATCAATTCATTGAAGGCAAAAGAAGGGGCTACAGTGTAGTTTCTAAGAGAATAAAAGCGAATTGTTGACGTGACCCTCGAGTCAACAGGGCTCCCATCTAGCAGACTCGTCCCTCGCCTTTCTTTCCAACTAAATTTTTCATTTACGCCTTTTCTTAGACTCGTCTCTTATCTATCGGATTTAAAAGAGCAGCTTGTAACAAATCAGTCTGCCCGATTTACAAGAGCATTAAAAGGAAAGAAAAGAAAAGAGGCAGGGCCCGTCAGTACCTGAGTCTGGTAGACGGTGCAGCTGATGCGATGGGGTTTTGAAAATGGCGCACGAAACAAAATACTTGAATCCTGGCAAAAAAAAGGAGCCTTTGTACGTTTCTTTAGAAATCAAGCAATTCTGCATGACAAAGGACAATTAATAAGCCGTCTTTTCACGACCAGCAGCTGGTTTCCCCGTCAAGGAAAGTAAGTTGGGGGAGAGAAAAAAAATAATTCAGGCTGAATGCGCGCAAAAAGGCCCCTTTGCGCGCGGAGCAGCTACCCAAGGTGACCCATTTGGCACAGTTAAAATAAGCAGGCCGAGGCAAAAGCGAGGGAACTGTCAAAAACATTTAAGCTGGAATATCTTGAAATTGCAAATCCCTTTATGTGAAGGGACGCCGTCCATGTGGGTTGGACGCACAATGGAGGTGGTTGAAGTTGGAGAGGCTTTTTGGAGACGCACACGTGGCCTCTCAATGAGAGCCGCCTGCAACTCGCGTGGCAGCTCACACTATACACAGTTCAGACATGCATCAAACTTGCATTTTTACACTTTACTAAGAACTTAAACTTTACTTTATAAAACGTTGTTGTGTTTTTTTATGAAATGAAAATATTTGTAAACATGTAAATGAATGGGAAGTGAAATGAGACGTTTGGTTAACCGCGTTTACAAAGTAATCAGGACAAGTCGGTGTCATTTAGTCTTCATTTAAAAAAAAGTTAACAAAACGAGCAAATAGATGGAAAAAAGTTGAAGTGGGTACTTTTTTTTTAGCTTTTAACTTTATCTAAGTCAAATAATTAAGAATAAAAACGGAGGCTGCTGCCGCATTTGCAGTCTGTAGTATAGATTTACAAGTTTGTAGTTTAAGTGCTTAACAATAGAAAATATTTTTAAAAGATGTTGTTGTTTTTTTAGTTAACTTTTTTTATGCGTTTATTAGGCTTTATTTGTAGCTAATAAACAGAAAGTGTGGATCATGTTTTAGAGTAACGTTTGGCCATGGAGAGCCCCTTTTTTTTATTATCCACAGCAGCTCTAAATGATAAAATAATATGATTTTCTATGTGAAATGTGAAATGTGCAGCGTGTGTCAAGTTCATGGGACATATTTTGAAATGTTCACACTAGAAAGCGTCACGCATTTCAGGACCGGCGGCCGTTGGCGCTCATAAGTGGCTGAAAGTGGGCGCGAAATGCGCAGCCTGTGAGGTGGGTTTTGTAGGAATAAACAGGATTCTGTCACGGATTGACCGAATTGCTTTCTAAGCCCGTCTTTTAGCGGTGGGAAACCTGTTAAAGAGTGCCGTTTCGCCGCTGGTTAATACGATCTCCTTTCCATCTCAGTAAGTTGGGTGTGGAAAAGAGAAGCCTCTTTTCAGCGCTGATTGTGGAGACGCATCCAGTCAGGAAATCCATCCCGACAGGGTGGAGGCATCGATCATGACCTTGTCCAAAAAAATATATAATGCATTTTCCCCCCGGATACTGCGGCACCCTGACAACACACCAAGAGCTGTGTTTTTTACTCGGGTTTACTTCCAAAGAGCATAAACAGATTAGATTAAACTCTCCACGCTCGAGGTGGTGTAAACGATTTAACAGTGCAAGTTTAAGGTGTAGTCCCGAAAACATGTAGTCCATAAAACATGTAGTCCATAAAACATGCAGTTCCTAAAACATGTAGTCCATAAAACATGCAGTTCCTAAAACATGTAGTCTATAAAACATGCAGTTCATAAACATGCAAATTTGTCCCGGACTAATAACAACACTCAATACACAATCACAAAGTAATCTGCATCATACATCTTTAACTAATCACACGCTTAATTGATTAAAGGTGTTCACTTGCTTAATTGATTACGGGTTTAACTGATCACATGTTTATCTGATTACAGGTTTGACTGATCACGTGTTCATCTGATTATAGGTTTAACTGATCACATGTTTATCTGATTACAGGTTTAACTGATCACATGTTTATCTGATTACAGGTTTAACTGATCACGTGTTTATCTGATTATAGGTTTGACTGATCACATGTTGATCTAATTACAGGTTTAACTGATCACGTGTTTATCTGATTACAGGTTTAACTGATCATGTGTCTATCTGATTACAGGTTTAACTGATCACGTGTTATCTGATTATAGCTTTAACTGATCAAGTGTTTATCTGATTATAGGTTTGACTGATCACGTGTTTATCTGATTACAGGGTTGACTGATCACGTGTTTATCTAACTATAGGTTTAACTGATCACGTGTTTATCTGATTACAGGTTTGACTGATCAC
>JAOUQX010000024.1:417538-433203 GCA_028566295.1 Liobagrus marginatus
GAATTTTCCCCGTAATGCCGTCTGGACCAGCAGCTTTTCTGGTGTTTACTCTCTTGAAGGCTGTCCTCACTTGGTGTTCAGAGATAGTAAACGCGGTGTCTGGACGCGCTCTCTCTACATGTGTGCATTTAGTAGGTATGGTGTTAGCGCCGTTACCACCGTTAGCATTCGCAGCACTGTCGAAGCGATCATAGAAGGTGTTTAACTCTTGTGCTAAAGTACCTTCCGCGCTAATAATCATTCTGGCCCTCCACCTTTTTTTTATACCATTTTCCGCTCCATCTATACTTTATTTATTTGTTTATTTACATTTTGTTTATTTACATTTTGTTTATTTACAATTGTTAATTCATTTATTAACTTTTATTTATAGCTCATCTAAACGCTAAGTGCAATAAAACACAAGGTTTGTGTTGGTCTGTCACTGCATTTTACACAATTAATTTTAATTAAACGTATAAATATATGAATTCTATATGAATAATCTTCATCTTCATTTTTTGCTGAATATTTCGTTCTTTTATTTTCTGAAACGTCATAAACGCAGTTAAATAAATCTATGTGTAAATGTCGCCACCTTGTGGTCAATGATATACGTCATTGGAAAATGTTCATGGACTTTTCTTTTCAGAAAATCGTATAAAATAATGACAAATGATACGAATATGTTTATGTATATTTAAAATATGTATCACAAAAACTGATGTCAAACTAGTGATATTTTAATTAAACTGCCATTTGTTTAAAAAAAAATTCCACATTAGATTACTTCA
Source organism: Liobagrus marginatus (assembly GCA_028566295.1). Taxonomy (NCBI): domain Eukaryota; kingdom Metazoa; phylum Chordata; class Actinopteri; order Siluriformes; family Amblycipitidae; genus Liobagrus; species Liobagrus marginatus. Next base: position 418,312 of record JAOUQX010000024.1, read on the forward strand.
ACAAAAGTCTAAACTATGTAGGTAAAAATACTATTTCTTTACGATATGTCGTCTAAAAAGCATTTTATTTTGTTGTCATGGATTTGGAAAGTGTGTTTATTCTTTGTGTATCAGAACTGCACGCCTTCTGTGGTACCTGGACTATCAATTAGCAGGCTAACTAGCAGCAAAGAAGTTACGTCACCATGACAACCTAGTGGATGCGTTGCAAATTGCGTATTGACGTTTTACGTGGCCTGTACACATAAATACAGCAGACGGCTTCTTCTTTTACAGTTTGTGACGCAGATTGACACGCGTCCTGGTCACGTGCGGCTAAATTTAGGCAAATATCGGCACGCTCGCAGGTGCCGCGCGCCACCTTTTGATTCAACATGGCGGCTTGTGCTGTTCGTTTGGTGAGCTCGAATCAGCGTTTGGCTTTAAACGCTACAAATGTGTTTTATTTTCCATCGTAATTCGTTCAGCTGCTTTTGTGTCCAACCAGTGGGTCTAATTAAGAGTTAATTATAATTAATAATGTTTATTTGTTGGACAGGTTGATAAACGACCCAGGAAGATAGTTGAGAAAACAGAAATTCCCGTGGTGCACCTGAGGAAAGAGCTACATGCAAAACATCCTTTACAAAACCGGTTTGTTGTTTCAGACCTAAAAAAGTGTTTATTAATATCATGTATCATAGTGTGACATTTTCACACTAATAATTTCTGAAGAATTATAAGTTTGTGGTTAATTTGTTGTGAATGTTTGAACTCTTACATGGTTTTGAACTGTGTTTTTGTGGGGGTCCCCCATCCAGGTGGGCTTTGTGGTTCTACAAGCACGATAAGAACAAACTGTGGCAGGATAACCTGAGACTCATCACCAAGTTTGATACGGTTGAGGATTTCTGGCAGTGAGTGTAAAGTAGATGTTTGTAGTTGAAGTGTTTTATGTAAAACTAAAAGTTCCAAATGATCTCCGAGCCCTTTGGTGGAACTTTATTATTATTATTATTATTATTATTATTTGAGTTCTGATCAGGAGCTGAAGGTTTGACCGATCCAATGTCCTGCTGCGTTTACACGCGCACAAACACACACATACACATTGGGGAAGGCCTCCAACTGCTCTAATTGTTCCTATTGATTTGGTCAATTACTCAAACGTTTGTTTCCGGATTAAACCGGTTGTATTGAGAATGTTAATGCAGGTTTGGGTTGCCAGATTTATGAAAATATTTTTTTTAAAAGGTAATTATATTATTGTCACATTACAGCACAGTGGAATTCTTTTCCTGTCTTTCCAAGGTTTGGTCAGAGTGCACTGTCGGTTATGATGTGGTCATGCAACCCCCCAACAAACACACACTAAAGAGCAGTGTGGGCTAAGGGCCTTCCTCAGGAGCCCAACAGCAGCAACATTCCTGAGCCTTATCTACTTGAGCTGCTGTGTCCCCAAAGTTTTTGTAAATTCTAATTATTACTAGACTCTGTTGTCCCTGGAGCAGATGGGGGTCAAGGGTCATGCTCAAGGGCCCACAACTATTAACAGTACTGTGGTATTATGTTTTTTAGGTTAAACTTGACCGGATTTGTTATCATTAGTTAATGGCCAGCGTTGGCACTGGGGAAGCTCTTTATCGGCTTGTACCGAGGCGTTCGCTGCTTTAGATGTCGTTGTCTTGTCGCGCGCGCGCACACGCACATCGAGAGCGTGTCCCTGTGTGTGGAGGTGGCGTAGCGCCGTATGGCACCAGAACGTTCGTGCCGGCAGTCTGGCACCAGCGCGAGTGTTTACGCTTCTTGTTCAAGGCGTTAAGCGCCGCGTCAGGTTTTGTCACACACACTCATGCACAGGCGCGTGTACACTGTGGAGGAGGTAAAGAGAAGCTTCAGCGTTTTAATTCTCAGCGTGAAACGAGTGTCGAGTTCTCGCCTTTTATTTTGTGCTGTTTATCCTGACCCGCAGGTTGTACCACAACATTCAGACAGCCAGCAAACTATCGTCAGGATGCGACTATTCCGTGTTCAAGGTAAGAGATGTAGTGAGGGGGCAAAAACTTTTATAGTGTGACATCTCTCTCTCTCCCCCTCTCTCTCTGTGTGCGTGTGATGCAGGACGGAATCGAGCCCATGTGGGAGGACCGGAGCAATAAATGCGGTGGCCGTTGGCTCATTACCCTCTCCAAACAGCAGAGACACTCGGAACTCGACCGCTTTTGGCTGGACACGGTCTGACACGCATGCGTGAACGCACGCGCACACACCCATACAAACAAGCGCACACATGCCCCTTTATCTCTCTGCCTGTCCGTCCCAACTCAGGTTTAGAGATGTGGTCTGTAAATTTAATCCTTTATAATTAGAAGCTTCACTGTTTTTATTAAATGGATTAAAATTTTTGTTGCGTGCGGCTTGAAACAGTCGGTCTTTAAATCATTCACTAGTTTAACAATCATTATTTTAGGCCAGATAAATGAACATATTTAATGTTTGTATTTGAGCAAGCGGTTCAGCTACAATTATAAAAACGCATCAGTCGTCTTTAAGACGTTTGTTTCGAAGACTTCGCGTGTGCATACATAAATTATGTTTGTTTATAAATATATCTAAAATGTGTATATATGTATGAAGATCATTAAAATTCCCGTTCGAGCGCTCTTATTGTAACGTTTCACTTTTTGTTCCTCCTGCAGCTGCTGTGTCTGATTGGCGAGGGGTTCGGTCCCTATAGCAGAGACGTCTGCGGCGCGGTCATAAATGTTCGGGCCAAAGGCGACAAAGTCGCCGTCTGGACGACCAACGCGGAGAACGCCGAGGCCGTAACGCACATCGGGTGAGTCGGCGTTACGCTACCGACTCGTTGACGTCGAAATGCTTAACGCGCTCTACGCTATGTCATGCGTTTCCTGATCCGCATGCTGCGTCGTTAGGCTTTGATCTTCAGCCAGATGTGCGCCGTGCTCCATCCGTTCTGCCGTAAATAATGATCATGGAAAACGGATTTGTGCTTAGCAACCGTAACGCAGCTAATTAGCCGTCGCAGCTGAGAGTGTAAGTCACTTTACACACTCCAGCGCTGCTTGGATATGAGCACTGGCCTTGGACTTTATCATGTGACCTTAGAGCTGCATTGTCCCATTAAAACCTCCTCAGATGCTTTCTACAGCCGAGCGGCTCAGAAACTCGGGAGAATCCGGGTTTAGGAGCGTCGGCGTAACTGCAGGTTAATTAAAGTAATAAAAAATGAACCGGAAGCAACTTTATTTCTACAGTAAACGTTGTGCTGGAACAGTGAGGTCACTGGAAATCTGCTAGGAGTCAAGATTATTTTAAACGTTATCGTCCCTATAGTAACGAAATACAGGGATGTGTGTGTCTGTGGGCATATGCATCTACAGAGGAACAGCGGTAACCGAGGCTATGACTCGGATAGCTGCCATAATGTTTCAAACACTGCGCTAGTTTCACTACTGAAATGATCGACATGTTTGTAATATAGTGAAGTTACTGAAAGTGTTCTATTCATTCATATATCTTTATTTTTGTTTATTTATTTTTTGAAGCCGAAAGTATAAAGAGAGTCTCGGGCTTCCAGCGAAGATTGTGATTGGATATCAAGCCCACGCTGACACGGCCTCCAAGAGCAACTCAATCACCAAGAACAAGTTTGTGGTCTGAGCAGAAACATGGCCGTGTCCTGTTCTCACACTGATCATCGCTTTCTGCTTTTCTTTATTTATGTTGGGAGGAAAAAAAGCATTTGGTCACTAGTGTGAATTTGAAGTGTTTTTTTTGGGGGGGGGGGGGCGGTTTCCCGTTTTATTTTTCACCTTAAATTAAACCTGCTCTTGTTTGTTCTCATGTACTCGTGGTCCTTCTTTCATGAACACTGAGCTTTTGTTGTCAAGATAACGAGAAGCAACGTAGAATTAAAAACGTTAGCGCTTAACGGCATAATTTGCAATTTGTCTAATTAAGACGTTTACCATTAAGTTTCATACTGTTTATCTATAAAAAAAAAACGAGTAAAATTTCTGTAGGAAACTGAGAACATGATGACTGTCCTCATTTGCATATCCTTCATATTCATTGCGTTGTTCTTTAAAAAGTCGCGTTTGCTATCGAGTTTGTTTAAAATCTAGGAAGCTGAGTTGAACTCTGATGAGGGTGTGTGTAAGAAGCACGCTGAGGTGAAACAGCAGAGGAAATAAACCCCACCAAGTCTGGTTAATGAACCACTAACACACACACGCGCGCACCCCTGCACTCATGCTTCCTATGAACTCCACACCACATCAGAACTCGGTGTAGCTGAGATCTGATTCGAGTTTCCGGAATCAATCCTCCATCGTCGTCGTCTGCTGGTGTTTGATGGAAGTTGGTGAAGGTAAAACTTTACAATGGTTTTTATGCTCATTTCCCCCCGCAGATTTATTCATGTTGCCTGAAATACAAAATGTTTTGAGCGTAACAAACAGTAAAATCTCCAGCATGTGGTCACACCTTGTATTATTTTGTTGTTTTTATGATGAATATTTTTGACTACATTGATTTAACAAAATGTGGATTAAGATTAGGTGTTTAATCCACTAAGATTAAGAAATCTAGATTAAATAGTGGTTTTGTAACCTCTATCTTCAGGATTCATTTTTCATTAAGTGTTGTTTAAAGCTTGAGTCTGCGGTTGATTTTATATTAATTTTGTATTGAAAGCAGATTTAATCTGAACTATTGAGTAAATCCTGCGTTGCCCCGTGAAGCCGTGTAACTTTTCCCTGCTGTATAATCGCCGCTATCTTTTTTCCAGGGAACTGAGCGTGGCTTTGCGCTGGAACATCTCGGCCCTGCCGCTGCATATTTCCAAGCTTAATTAGCGCAATGTTGCAGCGTTATTGCGCGGTAGTTGGATGAATGAAGGCTGTCGTGACCCGCGGCGTCTCGCTCGGTGCCCGTGGTCAGGAGGGTCAGCGATGCGGTGATGTGGAACAAGCAACTTTGTACCAGAGATTCTCATTTGACATCAACTTTCAGTTAACAGTTACCTTAAAATAACTTTCGTCATTTAAATCACTCGCATGCGACGCAACAGCATCAAGAAAATCCGTCCTTGAGGTTTAAATAACAGAACACCTTCAACAGGATGTGGGGGTGTTCCTTTATTCAATACATATATCAAACTCGTTCTGAGTTTCTGTTGGTTGTGTCCAGAGTTCTGATTCCTACTGATCTTTCTTGGTGGAAAAAAGTTTGCTTTGAATTGTAGACCAGTTGCATCATTTCTAACTTTTAACTAGTATTTTAATGGTGGACTCAAAAACAGCAGATATACAACAGTGGGCCCAAAGTCGAACCTTGAGGGACAACATTCAGTTGGACATAAATAAATGCGTGTAAATATGCATCAATAAACAACGTTTAACTAATAAATGATTTATTATCGAATAAACTTCTAACTCTGCCTAGATTTTAGTCCTGGGTTTAGTAGTTAGATCATTACCGGTTGTTAAATTTTAATTTTTGTACATTTTAAGTGAAGTGTAAATGACACTGATTTTTTTTTAAAGAGGATATTCAGGTGAAATGATATTCGGGGGTTAAGAATTCCTTCTAAAATGATGAATGATAAAGACGTATGTGATTTTATCTATTTATTTTGTGTTTGTAGAAATACTCATCTTTAGCTGAGTGATGCTCCGATATCCCTGCATCGTTTAACTGGCGCCCCACAGACTGCATCAGAGATGGAAATGAGACAGACTGAGGACCGGACGAAGAGATCCATCGCTCCACAGATAGACCCCTGATAACGAAACAAAGAAAAACCTGAACACAGACGTTTAGGGTTTGGGAAGCTTTATATAAACATCAAAGATGTGCCTGTGTTTTTTACTGTAGAGTTTTCAACAAAGCCTTGAACCTACATCTAGTAGCCTAAAGGACTGTTAACGGTGTCTGGGATCTTCTCAGACTCCCTGAATTCATACTGAGACTGGAAAAAAAAAACTTACAGAGTTTTCATCTCTTGGTTCTGTGGAAGTCCCGGGAGCTGCTCTGGTGATCTGAACTCCGTCGACGGTTAAGAAACTAACGAAACTGAGACCATGAGGTTGTATTTGGAAGTCTGTGTGCGCTACTTGGTGCTGTTTGCTTTGAACTGTGGAGTTTTTTCATACGCTCCTCGTCAGAGAGCCCAGAAAACCGGTGACATTCTGCTGGGGGGTTTGTTCCCGATACATTTCAGAGTCGCTTCTAACGACCAGGACTTGGCTGCTAAACCAGAATCGACCGAGTGTGTGAGGTACGTGGTGGGGAGAAAATACTAAAACATGAACGTTACACAACACGGATATGGGTGTGTGCGCGTAGGCTGGGAGAAATCTGAGCAATGTAACATCCAGTGATGCAGAAATTCTGTAAAACAAACATTTTCATGTCTCTGTGGTAAACAGCTCATTAACATATTAATTTCCTGCCGGTTAATAAAGACGACTTTCTGATCGATCTGCTTCAGAATCATTTCTCTCTGATTCCGCAGGTATAACTTCCGTGGTTTCCGTTGGCTCCAAGCCATGATTTTCGCCATCGAGGAAATCAACAACAGTTCTACTCTCTTACCCAACATCACACTGGGCTACCGTATATTTGACACCTGTAACACTGTCTCTAAAGCCCTGGAGGCTTCACTCAGTTTCGTGCCTCAGAATAAAATCGATCCACTGAACATGGATGGGTTTCGTAACTGCACTGGAAACATCCCGTCAACCATCGCTGTAGTCGGAGCGTCCGGATCGGCGGTTTCCACGGCCGTGGCCGATCTCGTCAGTCTCTTCTACATCCCCCAGGTGAGCTGCAACTTAAAAAAAAATTTTCATTACAAAAGAAGTGTTTCCTCTTTTAATCTTGTGGCTTTGCTCAATCAGATCAGCTATGCTTCTTCAAGTCGCCTACTGAGCAACAAGAACCAGTACAAGTCCTTCATGAGGACGATCCCGACTGACGAGTACCAGGCTATTGCGATGGCAGCCATCATCGATCATTTCCAGTGGAACTGGGTCATCGCGATCGCCTCGGACGATGAATACGGCCGCCCCGGGATCGAGAAATTCGAGAACGAGATGTTTGAGAGGGACATCTGCATCGACCTCAACGTACTGATCTCTCAGTATCTGGAAGAAGCAGAGATTATCCGCATCGCAGACCAGATCCAGAACTCCACCGCTAAAGTCATCGTCGTGTTTGCTAGCGGGCCGGACGTCGAGCCGCTGGTTAAGGAAATGGTGAGGCGTAACGTCACTGATCGTGTGTGGCTAGCGAGCGAAGCGTGGGCTCTGTCGAGCCTCGTGGCCAAACCAGAGTACCTGGACGTCATGGCCGGAACGTTGGGTTTCGCTCTCCAAGCAGGACAGATTTCGGGATTTAAAGACTTCCTGCAGCAGGTCCATCCAGAGAAATTCCTACACAATGAGTTTGTGCGCGAGTTTTGGGAAGAGACGTTCAACTGTTACCTGTCAGACAGCGTGAGGAAGGAGGACAGTGAAAACGGCAGCACAGGCTTCAGGCCGCTCTGCACGGGTGAGGAGGACATCACGAGCGTCGAGACGCCGTACCTGGACTATACTCACCTGAGAATCTCCTACAACGTCTACGTGGCGGTGTACGCCATAGCCGAGGCACTACAGGACATTCTCACCTGTACGCCCGGGAGAGGACTCTTCGCTAACGACTCCTGCGCTGATATTCGGAAAGTGGAGGCGTGGCAGGTAAGTGAGCAGGAAGTCATTTGTGTACATCCCGGTGTCGGTTTTAACATGACTTTACTAATCACAAATGTAATGGAGAGGTTTTTAATTTTCAGGTCTTAAAGCAGTTGAGGCATCTGAAGTTCCAGAACAGTATGAAAGAGGAAGTACGCTTTGACGAAAGTAGTGAAATCTCGGCCAACTATACCATCATGAACTGGCACCGGTCACCTGCAGACGGTTCGGTGGTGTTCCGGGAGGTCGGGTACTACAGCGCTCACAGGAAAAAGGGAGCATTGTACAAATCACTCTTCATTGACAAATCAAAAATCCTGTGGAACGGATATATGACAGAGGTGAGACTCCTTATTGTGTGTGCGTGTGAACGCGTGCGTTGTTGTCATTTAAATCGGCCACAATTGGACTCGCCATCACTTATGTTCTCATGATGACCTCCACCCTGCCCAGGAAGGATAAAACAGAGTGTGTTCTGTTTACTCTATACATCAAACTCTCAGGATGATAACTCACCCCGGATCCACATATTGTCTGATTCCACCGACGCCCTCATAACAAATTTGTTTAGCTGGGTGGAGGGGGAGGGACAAAAGCTTTACTGTTACAAAAAACGGTGTAAATTTATATTGAATCGATTCACCTTCACTGAGGAAAACTTTTATTACTTAAATTAATATTAGTAACATTTTATAATTAAATTTGACATTTATTTACTTCAGAATACTTTATTATTTGAAATAAAGTTCATTAACGATAAATTGCTCTGATTATGCTGAATTATTTGGTGGATATTTTAACCAGCTATTTCTCCAACGACTCTTCTTTCCTTATCAGATTGATATAAATGATGAAACTATTAAAAGTTAGAAGCTTTGCTACTTATTGAGGGTTGAAATAAAGTGTGGTCAGATGATTGGGTGAGGACCGAGTGGTAACCAGTCACATAAGGACGGTTTTGTGCCATCAGGTGCCGTTTTCCAACTGCAGTGAGGAGTGTGAGCCGGGCACCAGGAAGGGCATCATCGAGGGACAACCCACCTGTTGCTTCGAGTGTACCGAGTGCTCTGACGGAGAATACAGCGTGTATAAAGGTGTCCTTTTATCAGAGTCCCATCATTGCATTCTGCTTGTTTACATTTTACACCGTGCCCTAATGTTCTTATGTTCATGTCCTGTTTAGATGCCAGTGTTTGTACCAAATGCCCCAACAATTCCTGGTCCACTGGGAACCACACGTCCTGTTTCCTGAAGGAGATCGAGTTCCTGGCGTGGTCAGAGCCGTTCGGGATCACTCTGGCCCTGCTCGCCGTGCTAGGTGTCCTCCTGACGTCCTTCGTGATGGGCGTGTTTGTGCAATTTCGGAACACGCCCATAGTCAAGGCTTCGAACCGAGAGCTGTCCTACCTGCTGCTCTTCTCGCTAATCTGCTGTTTCTCCAGTTCGCTGGTGTTCATCGGCGAGCCTCAGGACTGGACGTGCCGCCTCCGGCAGCCCGCGTTCGGTATCAGCTTCGTCCTGTGCATCTCCTGTATCCTGGTGAAGACCAACCGGGTTCTTCTGGTGTTTGAGGCCAAGATTCCCACCAGCCTCCATCGCAAGTGGTGGGGCCTGAACCTGCAGTTCCTCTTGGTATTCCTGTTCACCTTTGTGCAGGTAATGATCTGCGTGGTGTGGCTGTACAACGCTCCGCCGGCGAGCTACAGAAACTATGACATCGATGAGATCATCTTCATAACTTGTAACGAAGGCTCCATGATGGCTCTGGGCTTCCTGATCGGCTACACCTGCCTCCTCGCAGGCGTATGCTTCTTCTTTGCCTTTAAGTCCCGGAAACTTCCGGAGAACTTCACGGAGGCCAAGTTCATCACCTTCAGCATGCTCATCTTCTTCATTGTCTGGATCTCCTTCGTTCCCGCCTACTTTAGCACCTACGGGAAGTTCGTCTCTGCTGTGGAGGTCATCGCCATCCTGGCGTCCAGCTTCAGTCTGCTGGCATGTATCTTCTTTAATAAGGTCTACATCATTCTGTTCAAGCCTTCCCGGAACACCATCGAGGAAGTTCGCTCCAGAACAGCGGCTCACGCCTTCAAAGTGGCCGCCAAAGCGACGCTGAGGCAAAACTCCGCCTTCAGGAAACGGTCCAGCAGTGTGGGTGGGTCCTCCGCTTCCTCGCCATCCTCGTCCATCTACCTGAAGCCCAATGAGAACGAAGCGGCCACGCCCAAAGGCCAGAGGCGGAGTCAGCGGCCTAGGGTGAGCTTCGAGAATGGGACGATGGGTCTGTCACTCACTTTTGAGGAGGCGAGAAAAAACTAATCACAACTTCAGAACCACAAAACATCAAATCCTGATGAAATATTTCCTGGCCGTAGCTATTTTATCAAGTCTCTTCACACTGCGCATCGCTTGCCAAGACAACTGCAGCACATCTCTTACGATGTACAAAGTATTGGCACCCGACCTACACACTGAACGGATACTAATTGTGTGGTGGCGCATTTCCTGTTCCTTAAAAGTCACACTTTGTGAATTACCGTGGAATTTGTAAATTAACGGGAACTAAACGAATTAAACACTTAAATAATACAATTATAGGCCAAAGAGTTTATGACCGATAGCAAGCAGTGTTTTTAACTGTGGTGAAATAAGCCATCATACTAATATATACCGTTCATCCATTATCTAGCGCTTATACTGCTCAGGGTCTAGGGGGCGTTGGAGTCTATCCCAGCTAACTTGGAGCGTGAGGCGGGGTACATCCTCTACAATCTGCAGTTAATTGCAGGACTAACACTTGGATACAGACAACCATTCACACACACATTCACTTCTATGGACCATTTAGAGTAGCCAATTTACCTACGCCCAATCACATGTGTTTGGAGGTGGGAGGAAACCCGAGTACCCGTGGAAAACCCATGCAAGCATGGGGAGAACATGCAAACTCCACACAGAAACACCCTGGATGGGAATCGAGCCCATGGCCCTATGACCTTCTTGCTGTGAGCCACTCTGCCACTGTGCTGCCATGTATATAATTATTATTTTAGGATTAATTCATATTATTTTAATAATACACAACAGAACGCTGACTCTTGCAAGCTATCATAAAACAAATTCATTAAATGAAACCTTTATATAAAGGAATTCCCAGCGGTCTGATGTGTGTGTGATGTCTTTGTCTCTTGGGTGTAACTCTTGTGGGTTTTATTTCTGTATTCTTGCCTGAGGCCAAACATGAAAAATAAATACTTAATAAGCATGAAGTGTTTGCTGTGGCTTTTGTGTGTTCTATCTGATCTTTGTGAAATCGTTGTCAATGGTTTTTGTCTAATGAAGTGTAATTTAAAGCAGATAAAATAAATTCAATCTCTAAAGCGTTATCTGTTTCTTGTCTTGCGGATTTTTTTTAATACAAAGTCTGGATCTTTTTCCAAAACGCTTCGGCTTTCTTGTTCTATAGAAAGAGAAATGCGCGGCGCGCGCGTTACTCCTGTGCACAGCGTTACTCTCGTGCCTGCGACGTAGCTCTGACGTCCTATTCGGTAATTCGCTGATTTTTTCACTGATGAAGGCGGGTTTCTTTTGAGCCCGCCTATCTTTGTTTGACGTAACATCACTTTATCCAATCGATACGAACTGCTCGCGAGAATTAGCCAATCCTGGCTCAAGAACTGGCCTCGGAACACAAGGAAGTGCAATATAAACTGAAGTGCAACGGCACAGTTATCTGATGGGACCATCATCGGCTTCAGGTAACGATCTAATTTAACAATAGCGACAAAAAACTGATTTGACAAAAGTGTTTTTATTTGATTTCTATGTGATTAATTAGCAAGTTACAGCGTTAGCTAGCCGGTTCGAGTTGCCAGCTATCCACCCTTTTTTACCCTCCATATAACGTCATTTCCTAACTGGGCTGCTAACTTGTTAATTATGTGTGCACTTTTTTCAACTATTTGTGTTGTTACGGTAATTAAAGTATGTGATAATTACCGTTATTTTAGTAATTGGACGACAAAGCAGAAACTAGACAAAAAAAAAAGATCATGTATATTTATTATAGTTTTATAGCTGATAATAAAGCTTTATATTATTTAATAATATAGACTAGATTATTGGAAAACTTTTTAAATGAGTGTTTATTGGTAAACATAAACATAAACATCATGTTTAAACATTTTGCCCCAGCATTAGAAATGAGAGCTTGATTATAATCATTAACCTTATCTGTGATTATGGCCATGGAATGCTACCGTGTTAAGGAAAGTTTCTGCTTGTGTTCAGGAAATGTGAGCTGGATCCTATCGGTAGGACAGCCGAGGAGAGATGCGATCAGCACCGGCATGTGATCCTGTTTAGAAGCTTGGTGGAATGCGATGTTTCTCGCTGCACCGGTTGGTATAAAAACGAGATTAAGTCGATTGCAGATTGTTCTCATTCAGCAGACGACATCGTCTTCATTAATATCGATTTGATTCCACGACGTAAACATGTTACTATATGGACATAATTAACATCATCCTCCAACACACCTCGCCCGGTCAGGCCTCGAATCCGTATCTGTGTTTTGTTGTGGAACTCGATGCAGATGTTCCTCCACAGGGTTTGTTTGCGTGTTCCGAGTGTCCTTTCTCACGGTCACTCTCTCTGAGGCGCCGTTATGGCCATGTGTCCCATCCTGTCCAGGCTGTCATGGAGGACCAATTATCTGCTCCTGCTGCTGCTCTGTGTGAGTGTCATAGTGTGGCTCACGTCCCTCTCCGAAAGCCAGGTGAAGATATCCGAGCAGGTGCCGACGTCGGTCAAGGTGCTGGTTAGCACGATGAAGAATGAGCTGCAGGCTGAGACAAAGATGGACAAGGAGCAGCATGAGGAAGTGGACGAGGAGACGATGCAGAAAGACCTCTGTCCAGAAAAATCACCGCTGCTTCGTGAGTTTGAATCTAAAATCGTTTCAATTGAAATTAAAATCTTAGATTGGTTTATTAAATTGATTGTTCTGACAAATGCTGTAATTGTAAATTGATCTAATTTATTTGATCCAGCTGTGCAGTTGAGGTTATGGCTGCGAATTGAACCCATAACGTTCCGGTCAGCCGTCCAGCACCTTCATTTAGTTTCCTGAGCCGAGTTTATTTTAGTCTCTGTGCTGTTTTTGCGTCTCAGTGACGAATTTTGTGTCTCCTCTTGAGGGAGGGAAAGTGTTTAGACATCACACTCGTGTGTAAAGCTCCACGGAGCTGAACTAAGTACACAATCCAAGGTGTGTGTAGGGGGGATGGGGACTGCTGTGGTGTGTTTACACTTGGCAAACTGGATTTGCTTCCTGTTATGTGAGCTTTTTTATTAGATGGAAAGAGAGAGAGATAAAAGAGAGGTGGGGGATAGAGATAGATGGGAAGAGAGGATGGACAGACACGAATAAGCAGCAGCATTATTAATGGAACAGAAGTAAAAAGTGTGTGTGTGTGTGTGTGGTCAGCGCAGGTGGAGCTGTGGGTTTGGAGTTCCCATCGTCTCTGACTCTGGCGCAGGTGGAGGTGGAGAACGGCGGCGTAGCGCGGGGGCAGTACAAGCCGGAGGAGTGTAAAGCGCGGCACAGCGTTGCCGTCCTCATCCCTCACCGTAACCGAGAGAAACACCTGCTGTACCTGCTGCACCACCTGCACCCGCTCCTCCAGCGGCAGCAGCTCCACTACGCCATCTACGTCATACACCAGGTACACACACACACACCAATATTATTAGAATTTTTAAAAGAAGAGTAACCAGTGTGTGTTTTCATGTATTTATGAGGACACAGATGTGTATAATAACACGGTTATTACACTGGTATTAGGGCATGCGCATGTTTTATGGGGACATTTCATGAGTCGATATAAATAAAATAGGTTTAAAAACATACTAAACAATGTTGTGTGTGATGTGTATGGTTAGGAGTAGGGGTGTGTGTGGGTTTAGGAGTAGTGTAGTGGGATAGAATGTGCAGTTTGTACACTATAAAAACCTTTATGGAATGTGTTCACTAACATAGCTGTGTGTGTGTGTGTGTGTGTGTACCCCTGCCAACACCCCCAGGCTGGAGACGCTACCTTTAACAGAGCGAAGCTGTTGAACGTCGGTTATCTGGAGGCTCTGAAAGACTTCAGCTGGGATTGTTTCGTGTTCCACGACGTCGATCTCATCCCCGAGAACGATCACAACTCTTACACGTGTGAACAACAACCCAAACACATGGTGGTGGGACGCAACTCCACCGGCTACAGGTGCGTCACAGACACATCCTGTATACAGTATGGGTGTGTGTGAGAGAGATATATATATATATATATATATATACACGTACCGTATTGGCCATAATATAGCTTGATGTTTTTTTTCGAGAATACAATCTCAAAAACAGCACTCACGTTATTTTCGCCGTCTTGCATTTTAAATAGCGCCTGAACGTAGACCATTTGCGATGCGTCGCCCCGCGCCAGCCCCGCGTGGCCGAACGCTTATCAGCTGTCTGCTAGTGAACAAGATAAGAAGTACCGGTACGGTTCATTTTCGTCTTCCTTGACCGACTTAGATTTGGAACGCCGGGGTTATCTAACTAATAATGAGCGATGAAGATGAAGAACGGAAGCCTGCTGATCACGTGGAAAAGAACGGTTCTTCTGATTTTCAAATCAACAAACGATTGCGAAGGAGCTACGACGTAAACTTCAAAACCGCGGTGGCGAACGAGGCTACTCAACCGAATAACGTAAACATTCGTTTATATTCGTATCTAACGTTAATTCGAGCTGCACGCAAAGATGGCGTTTAGGAAGTGAACGTTAGACTACGGAGAAAACGACTAGACCAAAAACGAATCGGCAAATACCGCTCGTAAAGCGTTCCGAGGACCCAACAAAGGACGTTTTGAAGAACTTGAAAATCGTGTTGTGCTGTACATTTCAAGAAATTATTTTTTATTTGTTTAGGTTATTCATTCATTGTATTGTAAATAAAAATTGATTTTAGCCTACATTAAAATTTTCTTTGGGGGTTTTTTTTTTTTTTTTCTTCAAATGATTTAAAAAAATTCCGGGTCGTGTTATATTTGAGGTTGTGCTATATTCGGGCCAATACGGGGCGTGTGTGTGTGTGTGTGTATATA
>JAOUQX010000024.1:532529-544206 GCA_028566295.1 Liobagrus marginatus
CCAGCGTTCAAATTTGTATGCTGAGATATGCGGAATCAAAGAATTTCACTGTATGATGTGCATGTGACCAATAAACTCAACTTTAACTTTACTTTATTACCTGTATTGTCATGATATGATGCAAGCCAGTTTGTGTAAAAATATATTGATTACAAATTCACAATACATTATATCTTATTTATATAAATCTTTGATTATGTGTAGTTAAAAGGAGGGTAAAAGAAATTCTTATTCACTTATTTTACTACTGTATTTTTGTATCTCATTTGTCCACATGACTCAGAGTAGAAATATTAATAAAACAAAGTGTTTGTTTATTCGAATATTGTTATATGTTTATAAAGATATAAACAGCGCAGTACATTTGTCCACTTTAAAGAGAATACAGAGGTATAGAATTGATGTATAAATACAAAAAAGATTGAAATAACTCAACTCGTAAAATATGATGCGAAAGCGACGATCTACCCCGAGCTCCTGACGGTCACCAAGCGCACGACATCTCAGACGCGGCGTCACTGTTTCGCCTTGCACGGATCGGGGACCAGCCAAATTCTGACTGGGAATCGACGACCAGGTTGCCACGCCCCAGGTGGGAGGGGTTACGGAAGCTCTGCTGCTTTCCTCTGAAGACTCGAGGCCTGGAGTTCATCTTTAAAAAAACACAACACCACAGTGCAACAAAGTGTAACTTCTCGAACGTTTATCTGTAATTAACTTTTTTAATACATCATTTATGTTTTTCAGACCTGGACGAAGACAGATGTGTTCACATGGAGCGTTTCCACTCGCTCGGTCATCTGATTTAGCCAGTCCACGTGTTGAGCGATGGACTGATGCAGATCTCCGGTGGTCTAAACCAAACACACAAAAATTAGCAACATTTTTTTCTCAACTCCTCAACTATGGCTAAATGTTTAGCTAAATGTAAAACTAAATTAATTTAGTTTCTTGAAGGCGTGGACAGAAAAGATTAACAAAGCAAGCTACTGGTTGTGTACCATCACAAGAGGCACCAACGATCTCAGGGACTTTTACACAAACTTGACTTTTCTTCTTCATTTTTATCTAATTTTAACAAATTCAAAATCCAGATCTTATTTATCATATACACACTGAAATGTTTTTATTCTGCATATCCCAGATTATGAATTTGAAGGCTGGGGTCAGAGAGCAGGGTCAGACAGAGCGTGCAATGCCACTGGAGCAACTGAGATTAGTTGCCTTGCTCAAGGACCCAATGATGGTAGCTTGCCCGAGGCTTGAACCCGGACCCTCTGATCACTGACCCAGAGCCTTACCACTGAGCTGCCACCACCACCACCACCTAATATGGTATATATAACAGGATAATACGAAATTAGTGGACAAGTAGCTTTATTGCATCACAAGAAATGAAAAATTACCTGCAACTGACTACTTGCTAGTGTGAATGTAGGGGTACAAAAAAGGGAAGTGAGTCAGAAAGAGTCGACTCTATTGGTGAGCTGAATCAAATGATTTGACTCTTCGGATCACATTTAATGCCTCTCACCCCGGACAGGTTTTCTTTGAGCTCCGTTGCAGCCAATCGGACGTGTTCCAGTTTGTCGATTTGTTCCTTCAAACGATCTTCGAGCTCCTGCATCATCATCAGAGCTTCATCCATTCTCCTCACTTGTTTGCCAACCATCCTGCTGGAGATTCCTAACATACACACAGTTGTGTCGTTCACCAGGGAGTCGATTCTTTGAGCACACTCATTTAAGCAGCTTTCTACTTCCTACCATCTGGTTTCTTAAAATAAAACATTAATTGCATACTCACAATTACCCCTAAAGAGCAAACGGGAAAAAAGAGGGCGTATGTTGATGATATTATATTAACTAATACACAAGCAAATCACTGAACATCTCGACTCCTGATTCATTCAGGTATTATGAAAGCACGATGAATTTTTGTATTATTTCACTTTACTGAATTTTTTATCGTAATTCGTAAAATGTAATGTTATATTTTCTACCGTTGAAACATTTTAAGGTTAACCTTAAGAATATCATGTTAGATATATGTAAGATAACTTACTAAACAACGAAGTCGTCACAGAAACTTTTTCTCACAGGTTTGTTTAAAGAAAATGTTCGGAATGCAGACAGGTTGCCAGATTTTCAACTTCCATAAAATTTAATAAAACGCGAGGATAAAACAAAGCAAAAAAGTTAAACCGCACTGATTTTTAGTTGTACAATAAAACAAAACACGCGTTCAAAAGTTATATAAAACGTTCTACATAAAACCTTTGCGCAATATTGCTTAATAATTTTGTTCACAAATTATATCAATCTGGCAACACTGTTGAATCGCCGCGCCTAGTAAATGTACGTCACACGCTCTGAGCCTATCAGAGAGCAGCTCTGACGCATGAGCTAACACAACTCTGTATTAGTGCATTACTGTTTGAATTCATTAAATAATTTAATAATAATAATAATAAAGCAAGGTTACAAAATAATTTAGTTTATTAATATATAAACATCGTGTTCATTGAGCGCTCGTGCGGTGGCGACTTGCGTCTTTAACGCGCTTATGAAGGCACACGCGCGCAGAAAAAGCTTCACGGAAACAAAGTAATTGAAAAAGTAGCTTGCTTTATTCCGTTTTTCTACTCAAGGAGATCATTATACAAGGAAGGGGGGGGGAGATTTATGTTTCACATCTCTGAAAGCAGATGATAAACAACATGTAAGGAGAAAAGGGCCGCGTTAACTGAGGGGCGGCCCGACAACAGAACCTCAACGCGCAGAAGGGCAAAGAAACGCTGGAGTTTACACCAGTGACTGGAAGCTGTACATGGTTAATGAAGGGGGTCCGATGTGGGCTGATCAGAGCCACTTCTGGAACAGGAGGTGAGGAAAAATCTAAAGTCCCGTTTACTGAATGGGACAAGTTTTTAAAGCGTTCCTCTAATGTTCCACAGTCGGTATGAAAACCCTCTATTTACATCGGGACGGAGTTCTTGTTTAGTTTTCTGGAAAGGTGCTCGTTTGACAGACGTACAGTATTTTAAATTTCCCACTTGTATGTGGGATGAGCTCAGCAGATGTCCTTGATCACCGTGTGCACTTTTCATCAAAGCGTCACCAAAAAACGTGAGAAATAAAACGGATAAAAAACGAAGCAAAGATGGTCGTGAAATCCATTCAATTCTCTGGACATTGCCTTAAACATTAACACCGTCCATATGTCTCATTTGACATGAGCACGATATCTAGATCAACAATAAAGGTTCTTAGTAGCAGATTAAAGCTGAACAAGTTTAAACAAAATTAACAACCAACTCATTTTAGCAGAACATTTAGGGGAAACAATTCCAAATATCTCCACACACTAAATCGGTTTCTTTTTAATTCCAGGCTTTTATTTTATTTCTCATGGCCTGAACTAAAAATGCCTTTCCTTTATTTTTTTAACTTAAAGCGACTCGATAGTCATAATTTATCAGAAAGGCGGTAGAGGGCGCTAAACATTAATCTTTTGCACTTTTACTCGTTGTTCAAAACATCAGCCATTTCTAATGATGTACAGCAACATGAGCTCAGCTACTTGCTAAAATAAAAAAAACAAAAACACCTGTAAGTGCCCATGTCCTCACACACACACACACACCCACCCCTTGGTGTTTCACACATAAATTGTTTTAACACACATGCCTGCTAACACTCTGTTAAACACTGACATGGCAATTCAATGAAGAAAAAAATTGTTACAATTGTAGATGATAAACCACGAGGTTAAAAAAAAGCTTCAGTCCTTCAGGAGTTCCGTTATATCTAGAACAAAACTCCTCAGATTCCAAGATGTGACAGTTTCCGTTTTATTTGAGTGAAACATGCCCTTTTGTAAAAGAGCAAAATAGGCGCTGATGAGGATATTTAATATATTTATTAAAAAAAAAAAAGTTTAAAATTCCACGACTTCCAGTAAAAATGACACTGCAGTTCTTAAACAAGACATGTTCATTGATTCTCGGTCACAATGATCAGAAACTACAGATCGAGCTCGCTGGGATGGCGATTTTGGCAAATGGGGAAGAGGCGATGAAACAACTCATGAGATGAGGCTTTTTTTCCCCCTTTCGTTCTTTTTTAAATCTTCATGACATGGAAAATAAATAAAGGGGATCTTGAAGAGAGTCTGCTTAGAAGAGTCCCAAGCTATCACATCTAAGTATTTTTTTTTTTATATATAATGTACATTTATATATAGATATATCTCTCTATACGGTGCTTTAGCAGAAAGTGTCCCATTCCGGTGCTCCTGTGGATCAGTCTGGGGGTGGTTCACTGATGAAGAACGAATGACACCCAAAGTAATAAGTGAGAGAGTGAGTGTGTATGTGTGAGAGAGAAAGAGGAGAGAGAGAGAGAGAAAATAAGAGTCCTTGGGCCAAGCTCAGAGCTTCCGTACATTGAAGTGAAAGGTGTGTGAGCTGTGCTTAAGCCGTGCTCTCCTTCACTTTAATGCTCTGAGGTTTAATGGCTCCGGTGTGGTTCGGTTTCACAGATGAGGAAGAGGATGCCTTCAGACCGGTTCCAGCCTGCCGAGCCTCATGCAGGTCCGTTACCTGTACGAGGACGACCGAGAGAGCGCATCAGCGTCGTAAACGCTCCTTAAAAACACATTATAAAAAACAAAACAAAAAAACAATTATTAAGTTCTGACAGATACTGTTACAGCACTGAAGTTTGTGTGCCAATACTTTCACAATCAAAGAAGCCATTGTAAAGAATTAAGACTTAAACCACAGTTATCCCAGTACGCACACCACATGCTAATGAGAAGTTTAACAGCATGTCGCACTTTTTATCAAACACATGACAATTAAGGAAATAACTAAGCATTATTAATGTGCAATGCGGTTTCAAAGCTGTAATGCATTATTGTTTTTGGTTATACAAACAGGCCAATATGAGAAATAAAAGGGGATGAACTAATTCTCTCACACACGCACACACATTTTATTTATTTAGTTATTACAGTGGGTGGCTCACCTTCGTGCCCTCATCTGTGCCCTTGTTAGGGGGCTCCGGGTTGGTGTGGGTGGTGGAAAGGGTAGGATCGCGGCCTGGGCTCGTGTAGGGAGTAGAGCGCATAATTACAGTCTTGTTTACCTGCATTACAGGTCTCTGGATGGGGTTTGGGAAAGGCCCACTGGTAGAGGGGCGCATATGCATCACCATGTTGCCCTGTGGTGGGGGCACCTGAGGGGAATAAAACAAAGTTAGACATGCTTAAAAGGTGTGTGCTGGGAATTTTGTGCAAATGTAAATACCTGTTGAGCGTAATGTCCGGGGAGCGGGCCGACAGTCGGGGGGCAAGACGACTTCCCGCTGGGGCTGGCAGAACCTGGTCTGCACAAAGATTTAAAAGCATCCATGAGGCTTTATGTTTAAACATATATATATATAAATAAAAAAGGCTGCACATCCAGTCCCAGCTTTTACACACCTGTATGAGCCAGCAGGTATTCCAGGTGAATGGCTGGCTTTATCAGGGAACTGAAATCCTTTCATCTCCAGCTGAGACGGCTGGAAAAACCCAAATATGTTTGGAATGGGAACGACAACAAAAACACAACCTTAAGTTAAAGACTAAAACAAGAATAATCCCCAAAAAATTCTAAGGAACGTAGAAAAACGGTGATGTGGTCACCTCTCGACTGGCAGTGAGGACTGTTGGCTGGGACCCAGGGGGAAGGATGCGGCGTGGGGCACCGACAGGCAGGTTCTGTCCCTGCTGGAGCTGGATGGACTGCGGGAGGATCAAGTGCTGCTGAGCCGAACCGTAACGTAGCTGAGAAGCGGGAAGAGGCATCGTAACCTAGACACAAAAAATATAGAAATTAGGTCCAGACTTAATTCTTGTGATTTTCAAACAGAAAACATACAGAAACAATCACTTAAGCTAGATGGCATTCTTAAACGTGGACAGATTCGACAAAGAATAAAAACAATACTTGAATGAGCTGCGAGTCCATCAGCTGAGACGTGCTCATCCCCGTCGCTTGGTTGATAGTGCTGTCATAAACCAGTGCCTGGCTCCCGTTAATGGGTTGGAAGTGCGAGCTGGACTGAGGCTTCACCATGTCGGATGGCTGCATGCCGGGGAACGCAGAGTACGGCCCTTTTAGAGGAGCTCCTCCAGAAAGCACCATGGCGCTCGGGTGGGACAGACTGGGCTGCATGTACACCTGTGACCTGTGTGTACAATCAATGATCACAAAATGTGGAACTGATCGACTTTTCCCCCAACTGATGCGAGAACCTTCTGGCTTTAAATATATTGTACCTAAAAGCAGGAATCGAGTTGAACATCTCCTGTGACTGCGAGACGGGCAGACCGCCTCGGAGCCCCAGCTGAGCCTGAGCCTGCAGAGACGTGTGGAGGGAAATAGGGATCTGCTGAGCAGCTGCAGCCTGATTACACACAAACAAACAGGGGGGGGGGGGGGGACACAACAACAAATCAACGTATGGCCCAAACCAGGAAGTGTTAAGAGAACTTATTCGGCATTAGAGGCTAATTAGCTTTTTACTTGTTGATAGCTTTGCTGCTGAGTCAGAGTCTGCGGCACCAAACGAGGCTGGCTTGGAAACACGTGGCCATCCAAGTACAGAGGGGGGATGTGATTACCTGCACACGTAACGGCACGATATTTAAAGTGAAACGTGCGTCAAAAATGTCTTCGTGTCTTTGATGTCATTTCAAATACACAGCAGAATAAATCAGACCTTGCATCGAGACGGATGGAGCAACAGAAGCCACAGGCATGGGAGGCATGGAGACGCCTCCGAAAGTGCTGTAGCTGACTGCACTGGATGAGCTGCATGGGGTCTGTGTGATTGAACCGGCGCCACCTGGAGAACCCTGCTCGGGAAGGGACTGAGAGTTCTCCCAGGCTTTACGCGCAGACTCCATCTGCACAAACAGGGCAGCGTGAATTACGAAACGTTCAACTCGACAGAATAAATCTGGACACAATGAGGCTCAAGCAATTTTAAAAATGTTCAAAAATGAGCAAACAAAGCGAGTTTAATCGATCTGTATCAGAGCGCATCTAAAGCTGGGCATATAGTGTGACGTACCTTCAGGGTGAGGTCAGTGGTGGGGAAGGAAATGGAATTGAGGTGATCTCTGCGCAGCATAGGAATGCCCTGAGCGAGACCAGCCTAACACACACACACACACAAAACAATCCAAATTAATTTAAAACAGGTGGTAACTGTAACACGATGGAATATGTAACACTAACACTTCGGCAACTACGGTACAACTTTTAACACTAAACTGCAAACCCACAGGAACAGTATCCAAAAAACACACGTTGCTGGCGAGAGCGTCCTGCAGTTTGGTGACGGGGTTGGACACGGCCACCGGTGCCGAACCCGGAGGGAGGCTGAAGTCAGAGTCCTTAGCACTGACACCGAACTCGATCTGTGGGACAGGAAGGACATTTTCCACGTGGATATCCACTCCGTTTACAGGAGTCATGGGGCCTTCCAGACGCTCCACTCCCTCCGAACCCTTGCGGTTTTTCAGAGAGCGCTCGTTTCCGATTGGCCCGGGTTTGTGCTCTTTGCTCTGCTCCGGCCCCGCGTCCGAATCCTGCAAAACACCAATCAGCAAGTTTACATATTTACTGCTTGAGGAGAGATTAGATATTATATATTAATAATTAAGCACAACCTCAGAATTTGGTTCACTTCCGGTGTACGAAACCTGCTTTGTCCACGAGTCTCCACCAGACGACTGAACCGTAAGAGCTGCACGAGACAGGGGAAAATGGGTGAATATTTTGCGTACGGTTTCATACCCAAATATAATAACAGCTTTAGCCGCTAAACAGAGCGTAGCGTTACCTGTGCTGTTGGTCTCCCAGATCTCAGTGCCAAGATTACTGGTCGACAGGGTGTCCTCCGACTGCTCTATGGAGATGCCGCCCTGCTTCTTTGCAAAACGAGGCGGCATCTTTGAAGCGATTGCTCTGTTCTTTACCGTTACCTATACACAAACACACACAATCTGAAGGTGTAAAAACAACCTGACGTTTCCCGACGGGATTAGTTTGTCGGAGAGAAAAGTCCATTCTCCATACTACAGTAAACTCGAAGCTATTGAAACTCACCGGTGCTCCTTGCTCCTTCCTTCTCCTCTCGTCCTCCTGTGGACGCCGTTGTTTTTTGGCAAGGGCGTCTTGGAATCCGTCAGGACTCGGAATAGAGACTCCTGAATCGCTTTCAACTGTCGGAAAGAGCGGAAATATGAGCGTGGTGAGGCACAGAGTTGTCCCAGTATGCACCGGTTGCTAATAAGGCACATTTGATTAATGAATTTAAAAAACAAAAAGATGGTAATGAACGTTTAGGATTTGATTTAAATTTCGCTCTTACTCGGGTAGTTGTTAAGGTCGTAGTGTGACAGAGGCTCAGACATGTCCCCCTTCATGCCTCTCTGTTTCAGATCTTTATCCAGCTTTTTCCCTGAAGCCTCAGTATTGCTGGTGGACAATCCATCGTCTGTCTGCTCCACACTGAACACCGGCACTGCGTTCAAGCCTGGACTTGCGTCCTCAGGGCTCCTGCACAAGTTAAAAACAGGTTAGTTTGTTCCTCTTAGCGTGTTCTAGACACAAGGAGACATTTCCATATTAGACCGTTTGAACTCGCCGTCTGCAGCCGTTTTGCCAGCCGTCGTTTCGGTTTGATGAACTGTTGCTGGAAGGAGCGTCTGTGGATCGGGGCATCTTTGAGCTCTCCAACATGTCAGTCTTACGATTCTGTCGCTCCACGACTGGCCGCTGGCTGGAGAAACTTCTTTTGGACAGTTCTCGTTTTTCAGAGCTTGGCTCTCCATGGCCTGGCTCCACAAGTGCTTCAGCGCGTTTCTCTCTCCAATCACCCAAGTCGCTGTTTTCCGATCCAGTCTCCCAGTCCTCAGCCTGAGGTGCGAAATCCTGCTGCCTGTTTCCAGAATACTGCCCAGGCCAATGGTCTTCGCTGGGTTTGGGGCGACTGGACCATGGATTTGTGAAATCCCCGTTGACGTACTCGTCGCTGTTCCACTGACCTCCAGTTTCTCGCTCCTGGCGTAGGCGTCTAAACCGCGGCGGTTTGTCTTGGCGTGGAGGGCGGCGTCTCCGCAGAGGCCGGTTGTCCAGACCATCTCTGTCGAGTTGGTAGTCTCCCTCCCGGTCTTCCACTCCGTTCTCTGTGAAAGACGCAGCAAACTTCAGAGGGTATTTAGTAGAGTCAGCGTCTGCGTTTTTTCTCGAGAAGGAGTCGCCTGTAAAGTTGTAGCCATTCTCCTGCATGGACCCACTTCCGAACTGGCTTCCTCTTCCTCTCCAAGTGGAAAAATCTTTTGATCCGAACCCACGGTTGTATCCCGTGTTCAGGCGTGGGGGAAGGGAACGACCGAAACTTCTCATCCTGGGTTTCTCCCGCATGTCTCCACCAGTGCTCTGGTCGTTATTGTAAACCTTATTGGACCGCCAGGAATCCCTATCAGCCTTTTTCGTGTCTCCAGACGTGGAATAAGCAGCTTCTCCGTTCTCGCCGTTTTTCTGACGGCGCCGTTTGGGCATCTCTTCGTATTCTGAGGTCTCGCTTAGAGTCTCGCTCATGTTCCGTCTTCTTGGTTTGCCTCTTTGCAAATCCTCAGTTTTGACGAAATCCCGAGATCCCCGACCCCGGCCTGATCGTTGAATATTTCCCGTGTTGTAATTTCCTCTATTGTCACCACGAACTCCTCGACCTCCACCACGTGAGCTGAACTCCCTGAACCCTCTGCCGCGGCCTCGCCCCGCCCCTCTGGCCCCAGCAAACGCCTGCTCTTCATCGATAAAGATCCAGTTGCTGCGGCGAGGTGCCGGAGGCTCTCTGCTTTCAGAGTTCTCTTTTACCTGGGAATTATAGCTTTCCCAGCCATTCTCCTTGTTGGATTCTTCGTTCTGGTTGTTTGCTTTTTCTACTTTTGGCCGAAGAGTTTGCTTTTCCTCTTGGGAGGTCACAGGGGGTGCCAGTTGCCTGCTGACTGAAGGCTGGTTGTCCTTTTTCAAATCATAGACGTTGGTAAGGACTTCCTTCTCAAGTCTGTATGGAACAGGCTTCTCCTCCGGTTCAGATTTGGGCTTGTCGTTCTCTTTGTCCTCCACTTTCAAAGCCTTGAGCACTGGTTTCTTGATGGGACCAGTCCTCCTGAGGGTTCTGCTAATCGGTTCGGATGGGTGTCCAACCCCGCTGCTATTGCTAGACCCTGGATCTGACCACTGCAGGTGATCTCTATCTTTCTTCACAGGCTCTTCTTTCCTCCAGAAACCAGAGTCGAAACTCTTTTTGCCTTCACATGCTTCGTCATGGAAATCCAGACTGTCTTTTTGGTGCCGGTTAGAGGGAACCTCTTTTTGGTGCTCCGGTTTCAAGTACTCGTGTGGACGAGACACTTCTTCTTCTCGCTGAGAACAGAGAGAAATGTCTGACCCACGACTCGGACGGTAGCCCTGATGGGGGAAATCTTCTAAAGGACTTTCAGCACGTTCTACCACTCTGTCCTCATAAGAGTCCTGCTGAGAGCCCGACCGCTCAGTTCTGCAAGATAGAAATAACTCAAAATAAATTAACTGTCCAAAACACTCATTATATAATTCTAAAATGTCTTGCGCACCTATCGTCTGCCTGACTCCTCTCAATGCTCTCGTGCTGTCTCTGGTAAGGTGGGGTGAAACTGCGCACAGGTGGGTAGCCATCTTGGCTCCAAACAGAGTAATGCTCAGCAGAAAGCACTTTCCTATCCTGGTGCATGCCGGGATGGCAGCCCTCGTCCGAGGCAGACCCAGGACTGTGGAGGCGATCCTGCTGCATTGCTTGCTTCACTACACCATTAAAACAGATGTAAAATAAAGAAACTTTATATTTAAGATGAAATGTTTATGGCTCTTGGATTATGAACGTACCTGCAGAATGAACATTAGAGGAGTAATAATCAACTGTCGAGCGTCCCTGGGTCATGCGTGGGTCCATGTATGGGGGCATCATCATCCAGCGGGGGTCAAAACCAAGCACATGAGGAGGGTAATACCCTCTCTGAGCTGAACCAGACCCTGACTGCTGCCACTGCTGCATCTTATACACCTGCTCCTAAATCACAGAGTAAAATAAACATACATCACAGATGTCAGGACGGCTGAGCTGGAAATCCTCAAACAAATAATCCATGCCGTATGCTGGAGGAGAAAAACGGTTTCAAACACCCTTGAAGGTCTGATGACCGACTACATGAGCGCTATGCTAATAGATATGTGCTCGCCTTTGAACTACTACGAATGCTAACCCTAGAGCAGGGGTCTCCAACCTTTTTGAAACAGTTACTTCTTGGGTAGCGATTAATGCCAAGAGCTACCAGTTTGGTATTCGCTTCTGAAATAAATTTGCTCAATTTACCTTTAATTATGTTATTGTTTATAATTAATGTTATTCATACTGTATATGTGAAGACACTGTGTTAATGATTTCTCACAATAATAATCAGAAATGATTGAACAAGGTAGGAAACGGATAAATAGCAATATACAGTGGAACCTCGAGATACGAGTTTAATTCGTTCCAGAACCGAGCTCGTAAGTCAATCGGCTCGTATCTCA
>JAOUQX010000024.1:742260-764430 GCA_028566295.1 Liobagrus marginatus
AACACACACACACACACACACACACACACACACACACACACACACACACACACACACACACACACACACACTGATTCTCTGCAGCTCTGATTTACATGCTGAGGTGAAGAAGCGCTTCACTTCCTCAAGCCAGGTCCCACAATCTGAAGTGTCACTTCTGGGAATAAAGGAGAGACCGGAACGCTGGGAATCGAACCTTGGAATGAAAGCAGTGTTTTTTTTCCTCTTCGGAGGAGTCGTGATGAAAACAGCTGACGCTCCACTGGAGGGCAATGCTGTATGAAAGATCAGGTCGAGATTCCTTGTATCTGTCTGATGGTTAATTACATTAATCAGATACAAACCTGTCAATACCGGAAACGCAAACCGTCCAATCCGACGCGCCGCTGTAACCATGGAAATGAAAAAAAAAAACGCAAAATGAATCGCAGGAATGAATCGCATCAACTTGCATTATGTGATTTTAAAACAAAAAACAGGGTACAAATTGAGGAAAAGTGATCGAATGACATCGTTGCAATGCATCATGGGAAGAGTAGTTCTTTTCCTATAGTGTAAAGAATTGTACATTGACATTTTAACTCATTGTGTATTTTGTTTTTAAAGCGGTATCGCTGGCTAGCTAGTGTGAAAACGATACAGTGACCCTCTGCATAAAACAGAAGGTTTTCCCACAAATATAAAGTTGTTTAGGGGACGATCGTAGAGCCGCAGATTCCAAACTTAGAGAAGTTTACTGACTTTTGACCGTTGAATGGAAACGAAAACCCAGCTTGACTTCGGTAATGGAAAAGCCACTCGTTTAAAATTCAAATTCAGATCTTATTTATCACACACACACACACACACACACACACACACACACACACACACACACACACACACGCGCGCGCGCAGTGAAATGTTTTTATTCCGCATATCCGAGCTTATGAATTTGAAGGCTGGGGTCAGAGCGCAGGGTCAGCCGGAACGTGCCGCACCCCTGGAGCAACTGTGGTTAAGGGTCTTGTTCAAGGATCCAATGATGGTAGGTTTTGCCTGGTGTGAGGCTTAAACCCAATGTTTAATCTCAATGTTTAATGATGTTTCATGTCATTGCAATATAACCTCAGTTTATTAAAGCTCGCTAAGCAGAACCTCTTCTTCGTGAACATCTAGAATTTTACACAACAAGTTCAACTGATTTATCAGTGGGGAAGAACGTTACTATGCTCCTGGTTTGGCCCTGGGCTCGAGTTTCTGTCCAAGTGTTTCTCCATGAAGTGTTTCTCCATGAAGTGTTTCTCCATGAAGTGTTTCTCTATGAAGTGTTTCTCCATGAAGTGTTTCTCTATGAAGTGTTTCTCCATGAAGTGTTTCTCCATGCGGTGTTTCTCCATGAAGTGTTTCTCTATAAGGTGTTTCTTCATGAGGTGTTTCTACAGGAGGTTTTTCTCCATGAAGTGTTTCTCTATGAAGTGTTTCTCCACGAAATGTTTCTCCATGAGGTGTTTCTCCATGAGGTGTTTCTCCATGAAGTGTTTCTCCATGAGGTGTTTGAGGTCTCTATGAAGGTAGCAGTAAGTCGACTGCCATGTAGTGGGGTCCCATCCGTGGCGTGTTTTCCCACATTGCTCCTCGTGTTTCTAGAATCCACTCAAATTGATTACAAAACAAGATACAAGTCTTTAAAGGTGTTAAATACAGTTTAAATATTAGCTGAACAGTACAGTGAACATGGGTCAGATGAGTTAACAGTAAAGCAAGAAAGACGACACAAGAACACGTATTACCGATAAAAAAAAAAAAAAAAACGGAACAAAGACAGATGAAAGGAAGGAAATCATCATCAGAAGGTAAAGAGTGAAATTTCAGGAGAATTTATACAGCGCTAATTAAAAGTCATGTTGAACGCTGACAGGTTCAGACAGAAGATGAGGTTAGCGCTGGGACTTTTATTCACATATAAAACAGACCTCATTTCAGATCTGTCACTTATCACTTTTTATTTATAGTCTGGTGTCAACTTTTAAAGAGCTTTTGCTAGCTTGAGTCTTGTCAGAGCAGCTTTACAGCTTCCTGACGTCTGATGAAAACATGGAGCTATTACGTGGAATAAAAAAGCATCCGCATCTAGAAACCGTGTCAGCAGGCGAACCTTTGACACCAAGCAGCGTGGTGCTAAGCGTTTCTATCAACTTCATCATCACCATCATGTGAGGGACGTTTAGTGCTTAAGATGTTGGACTGGTGAGCAGAAGGTCATGGGTTCAAGTCCCAGTATTGCCGAGTTGCCATTGCCAGGCCTTTGACCCTCAACTGCTCATCTGTACAAATGGTTGAGGGCTTCGGCCAAATGCCACAAACGTAAATATAAGCAGGTGATGAAGAAGTGGAACTGCAAATGTGACAGTGAGAGTTCGGTCACACTCCAGCGTAACGATGGTAATGATTTCTCAGGAACGCGATAGTGACCAGCTGTTAAACATCCATGCTAGTGGAGTGAGAGGCTCATTAATGATCACCTAGAGGGACAGAAGCCTGACTCCAGATCCCTTGACCTTTAGCTCTGGAGGGGAAAGTCAATGATTCGCCACTGGGCGCTGCCGCTCGTAGTCCTGGATGTCTCGCTGCTTCAAACGGCTCAGACGGATACGCCCAGCCAGAGCAAGCCTTTCCTCTTCCGTACCTGTGTCAATATCTTCACAAGAACCGTCGACAGAGGCGGAGCTGCATCCTTTGGGTGGTAGGTTCAAGCCATGAAAGTGTTGGGTGGAAAAAATGGCATGGAAGTGGAACCAGGGCTTTATAACAATCGGTGAAACCAAAAACTGATCGATCAGCAAATATCCAGATCCGTTTTTCAATACGAAACACCGTTATGACTCCAGGTGTATAAACAGCATCAGCATTTGTTTGTGGTTCTAATCAACCCTCCACATTTTCTCACATTTGTATTTTTGTTGGAAGTGTTTTGCATGAATTCAAATCCACCATGTGGATCACACCACATCACAGACTTCCTTTAGGGCAACCAGGAAGATCTCTACAACCTGAAACTCATTCTTTAGGTGCGTTTACATGGAGCGTTGTATTCTGATTACAATCAGATCAAAAGTCCGATCCGAATAAAAATGCTCCATGTAAACACCTTAATCGGAATCAAAAATGTAAACGATATAATATAAATAGTTTGAGTATCCGTTTTATCCAAAAGAATAGATAATGACCGTTCATGCTAGTTTATCGTCCACAGGATCTCCACACCATCCCGGAGCTCTGTGAACCCTTTTTTAGTAATATAACAGAATAAATAAAAGCGAGTAATGCTTGTTTCTGTATTTGTACACTCCAAGACATCTTCTGGCTCTGAATTATTTATTCCTTCTAGCTTACACACTTCCTGACTTTCTGATGTACCTGCCATCTAAATCGAGTTAGCGACGCCAGAGCGGTTAAAGCGGCGATAAGCTCCCTTTCTGCCACCGAACTCCAGAGTGTAAAAGATAAATCTTCCTTCAACACTTTTCCTGTCAGCCTGTATAAGTGTACATGTTCTATCCATCCACCCCGGTCCATTTACCACAGCGGATTTAACAGCTTTGTAATCTTCCGAGAACATGCGAGTCGACGGGTCAGATTGTCCGGCAGACTTGAGAGAAATACGCCATACCTGTTAGCATCAGGATCACACACAGTCACTTTAAAGCTCTCACAGAACTCATTCCTATTTAATTCTTTTTTAAAATAAGACTTTAGTTTATATCTCACTCTGATCTCACTAATACTATCGTGTCTGATCTCACCAACACTATCGCGTCTGATCTCACTAACACTATCTTGTCTGAATTCACTAATACTATCGTGTCTGATCTCACTAATACTATCGTATCTGATCTCACTAATACTATCGTGTCTGATCTCACTAATACTATTGTGTGTGAATGAACAAATCCCCACAGTCGCACTATACACTGTAGTTGAAATCCAGCACAGATGTGTGGAGATTGTTATATGTGGAAGCGTGAGAACACATCTGGAATAGGATGTTTATAAAAAGCCATATGGATGTGATGGACAGGTGCCCATATGTAATGATGTATTACATAATACAGTAATTATGGATATGTATTGTACATTAATTTAAGTTTAAGGGAAGAAAAATGAGAAATCATGGAACGTCAGCATTAAACGTTAGACTGATGGGCGGCGATGTCGAGCAGACGTGATCCCATCAGGGGATTTGTAGCAGAACGGCGGCGGATTGTGCAAACAACGACGAAGATGAATGTAAACCTTCGCTCTGTTGTAACACATCCTACCGACAGCCGCCTAAAAGAGCGTCTAAATGACGAAGCCCATTTAGTCAAATCGAATTTCAGCCCAATCTCGCCTATAATGCGCCGCAACCCGAGTCTCGGCAGACGGCCACGCCGACAGACGGCTAGCGTCTGCCGAGTTGACTGGATTGGAGCAGCCACTTAAAACGCACCGCCTCATTTCCCCAGACGATCTGACACTAATCTCATCGGAGCGAGTGGAAAGCTAGCAAGCTTAGCGCACACCAAATGAGAGACGAGTCCAGGAGCTCAGTTTGGAAAGTTGACATGCGATATCAACATCGTCAAGCTAATTGAGGGCTAATTTGAGCGAGCTGCCAGTGCTGCAGAATTTGGTGGTTGGCGAAATGAAAGTCACGCTAACAGCGTAATAAATAAAACAACTGCGATGTAAAATGTTTGGATTTATAAACAAGCTTCATGTGACAGGAAACTTTATATTTATTACCAAATTTTTACTTATTACTATTACAAACTTCAATGTTATTATTGATATGCAGTCGTGAAATCATTTTAATAAGATTAGGATGATTTGTTTATTTTTGATGTTATATCTTTCACATAATTGTCACGGTACGGCTACGGCACGTTTAGATCCCGGCTCGAAGGAGGAATCGCTCAATCGCAGATGGAGTGAAAAACAAGGTTCTTTATTATTACACCACACAATACACAGGATCACCGTGAACTCCAGATGACTGGAGACTACAAACACTCTTGGTAGGTAGCGATAATCAACAGCACAGACTAGTCAGCGTGCACTTCTTAAATACCTACACTAATTACTTCTAATACCCGTCAGCTGTGCCTAATAACCCAATTACCCAACCTAGAACTAAACGTGACTGTGAGCTACACTGAAACCTCTAATAAACTGTGCTACTGAGTGCGTGAGCAAAACAGAGAAGCATGTGCGTGAACTTAGACTAATACATTAACATAACGTGAACATAAACATGAACACAAACATGCTTCCTGTTACAATAATTCATTCATTTATTTTATTATGTGACTCACACGATTCTTTTGATTACTCATGTGACTCTTACATGATTCATTTAATTACTCATGTGACTCATACTTGATTCCTTTAATTACTCATGTGACTCTTACATGATTCATTTAATTACTCATGTGACTCTTACTTGATTCCTTTAATTACTCATGTGACTCTTACTTGATTCATTTAATTACTCATGTGATGCTTACTTGATTCCTTTAATTACTCATGTGACTCTTACTTGATTCATTTAATTACTCATGTGACTCATACATGATTCATTTATAGCCACACGTGATCCTTACATGTGATTTGTTTATATTCACATGCGATTCTTCTGATCAACACGATTGGTTCAATTCCTTATTGTGACGAGCAGAGGGTCACGTTGTGGCAGTTACGTGGCTGAGACACAGATGCAGAGAATTTAAAGCCTTTATTCATGTTTACGCTGTCAAGCGGTCGTGAACACCATCAAACCGACATTGACTGGCGTCTGGTTTAAGCCGGTGTGAGCCTTTTACGCTTAGTCTTAATTAATCACCGATTGTGCACAGGTGCATGTAGTTTAGTGCGTGGCATGTGTGAGTGTGTGTGAGTGTGTGTGTGTGTGTGTGTGCAGCACAGTGCATATGTGGAATGTGACACAAACACACACATAGTTTGCGACGCCCTCTGGTGGACATCCAGGCCACAGTCCAAGGGCGTGACACTAATCTCGTGAGTCTCAAAAATGAATCATTCTTTTTTTTTTTTTTGCATGTGACTCTTACACGATTCATTTCATTTTCAGCTGTGATTCTAACTCGATTTATTTCATTCTTTACATATGACTCTTACACGTTATATTTGATTACTCATGTGATCCTTTGCACATGATTCTTTTTACACGATTCGTTTATTTTCACATACAATTCTCACATATGATTCATTAACGTTCCTACTTGATTCTTATACGTGATTCATCTGCTTTTTATACATGCATTTCTATTAATGACGCTCTTATCCAGAGCCACTTATAGTTATCTCATTTATTCATCAGAGCAGTTAAGGTGTTAAGGGCCTTGCTCAGGGGCCCAGCTGTAGCAGCTTGGTGGTGCTGGAAATTGAAACAACGATCTTCCGATCAACTGTTCAACACCTTAATTACTTAACCTTAATCAAAAAGAATTACCTTTTTTTTAATGTGTGATTCTTACATGGTTTATTATTTTGAAGTGACCCTAACCCTAACCCTTACATAAACATTTCTACTCTGCCTTTCATTCTGCCCTTACTCACCTAGCATATAGCATGCTAGCTAAAGAGCGTTTTAAATCATGTTATAGTGACGAGGTTCATAATGAAATAAACATAAAAATAAATATATATTTAGCATATATTTATATGTCTAAGGGGAAGTCGTAGCTCAGTGGTAAAGGTGTTGGAATGTTGGGCTCAATTCCCTGCACCATCAAATTGCAACTGCTGGGCCCCTGAGAAAGGCCCTTAACACTTGACTGCTCAGATGGATGAAAAATTACGGTATAAAAATTCAGGTTGCTCTGGATAAGGACGTCTGCTAAATGCCGATAAATAAATAATCAAATAATATAGAATAAAACAAAGTAATTGAATAGAAATAATAAAATAAGTAAGAAATAAAATTATATAATTCTTTACCTGTGTCGTTAGTTTATTGCTCAGGTTTTATTGACTTTATGAAGACCAAGGACGAAGGCTTCAGCTTTTAATTGGGAGAAATTAAGAGAGTAAAAATTCCGTTTCTTTTTTTCACAACAAATCATTCTGTTCTACATTGAATGGACAAATCCAAGGAAAAAATGTCGTTCTGTCTCATACGGAGTCGATCCTGAGGCATTGTGTTTGCGTAACTTACAGCCTCGCTGACTCCTACACACATTCCCTGACCAGCGAATAAGCAATATATGCATATAAATACATACACAGATTAAAGTATTAAAGCAGTAAAACATATTAGACTAAGGGCAAATTAAAGAATCCAGTAGATGTTTACTGTCCCAAGTGTTAATTTAGGACAAATGAAATAAAAAAAGTGTTGAATGCTTCAGGATGTGAAATATAAAAATTGCAAAGGCATTTTCAGAGTCTAAAATAAAATATAATGTATTTATATTTTTATAGACTCTAAAATCCTCCGTGACCTTCATGCAGAAATGACTTCCCGGGATGTTGGCATGTGCAGGTGTAGCTCAGTGTATCGTACACACAACACGCTATGTAACAAAATTCCATTCAAACATCCGAATCCGAAATTGTAGGCTTTAAAACCAATGAATAAAATGTATTTAATATTCACTTGTGCAAAATGTCCTGAAATAAAGTTTTATTTCACTTACATACAAATGATTAAATAAATACATTGTGAAAAAAATGTACATTTTTATCCAAAATTGACATTTACATTCACAGCATTTGGAAGACGCTCTTATCCAGAGTGACTTACAACCGAGCAGTTGTGGGTTACGGGCCTTGTTCAGGTAGCTGTGGTAGCTTGACAAAGCTGGAATGGAACCCCAGTCTTCAGATCAGCAGTCCAACAACTTAACCACTTAGCTACCACTTCCGTATTACTCAATTATGAGTTCTGTGGACTACCAACAGGGGGCGCTGGAGGTTCCACTGATTTGAGTGAAAATTATCGCATGGTCTGATACACGTTGCAAATAATAACACGTAGTACCGGCACTTAAATCTTCATCAGATACATCCACGTGGGACATGGAAGAGAGAGAGAGAGACGCGTCACAGCCTGTCTCATATTTCCACTAAAGGAGAGAGAGAGAGAGAGAGAGAGAGAGATAGACAGAGAGCGGTGGTGGTGATGGATCACGCCCCACACCGAATTAGGGGATTAAAGTGAGGGAGATGGATGTGCTTAGCATGGATGTGGCCTCAGAGGCACCGGCCTGATAACGGAGCGAGCTGAACGCCTGCCAGAGCCTCGGATGAATCCTGACTTATGCCCTCATATTTTACGGGCTCTTGATGAGCCCCTTCGAGCGGCCATTAATCAAAATCTCCGTGGCAGAGGAAGGCGCCAAAGACGCAGAAGAACCTTCCATTCGTCTCTCTCGCTTACTTCTCGCGCTTCGAAGCCCAAAGATTCGCGTTGAGTCGGACCGGAACAACACAACATCGGAACTTTGATTCCTTTCGTATTGTATAATCGTTTGTTATGTAAAGCTGAGACAGGAAGAAAGACGATGGACTGATCGAGCCCCTTAGCGCTATGCTGACTAAGATCATGTGTGAAGCTTATTATTAACTCAGTGAAGATTAACCGTCACATCGACAGCACCTAGCCCCTCCCCCGACCCGCGAGTGTCAGCACGCGCTGATACACTAATACATTGATACACCGATACACCGATACGCTGATACACCAATACACTCCTACACTGATACACTGATACACCGATTCATTGATACATCGATACACTAATACACCGCATGCAGCTTTATTTTAAAGAACAGGATGCGGGAGAAGGTAGAGTAGAGTTTCAGAGCCTCTGTTTTTAAAATGTTCCTCTCCACCCACAAGGACCTGAAAGGGAACTTCCTGTTCTGTGATCTCTCAGATGGCCAGGATTCTGCTCCAGATAGAGTTTCTTCCTCACCTTACCTTAACACCCACTTTCCTTCTCTCTCTCTCTCTCTCTCTCTCTCTCTCTCTCTCTCTCTCTCTCTCTCTCTCCTGACAGTTCCTGCCTGATGCTCACTTTGCACTCCAGCACATAAAGCCTGTTATCAAGCTGCTGTCCTCCTTCACTCCTTCGCTCTCTTCTTTCTTGTCAGTCTGTCAGTGAGACCCCCCACAGAGCCCAGCTTCCTCAAGCCAAAATCACAACAGGCCTCTCTCTCTCTCTCTCTCTCTCTCTCTCTCTCTCTGACTCTGTATTTTTCTTTCTCTGTATTTTCACTTACTCTGTCTCTCTCAATGGCTCTCATTTCATCGCTCTATCTCTCTCTTAGGTTATCTATCTTTTTCCCTTCCTCTTTTCTCCTTTACTCACATTCTCTCTCTCTCTCTATCTCTCTCTCTCTCTCTCTCTCTCTCTCTCTCTCTCTCTCTCTCTCTCTTCACAAACTGTTTTATTATAATCATGAAAAAAAATATTAATAAATAATTAATGTATTTATATAAAGCATTTTTCCCAGATGGCGGCGCGAGTGATCTGGATTCTATCCCAGGAAGGTTCCAGCAGCAGCAAGCTACCACCGCTGGGCCCCTGAACAAAGGCCCTTAATCATCAAGTGCTCAGTTAGAGAAAAAATGAGATAAATATCCGTCTGTCTGGATGAGAAGGTCTGCCAAATGCCATAAACCTAAATGAACGTAGGGTCCCGCACGCAGTCTGATTCTGTACTTCCTGTAGGTTCTACTGACGTTCTTCCTCAGACCGCCAGCTCTCTATTATCAGCTCTCATCCGGTTAATTCCGACTTTATTTATTTTGAAGTGAAATAGAGTTTCACATCACAGCGTGATATACACGCCCCGAAATCCGCTGCTGTGAGAGCTGCCAATTTTCCATTACACCAGACCTATGTTTTTCTATAGGCACTCTGATGCTAATTACTGCATTAGCATCAAACAAACTGCGTGAGAGAAAAATCTGAAATTATAGTTTACTGTACTACTCATTATTCCCTCAGTCCAGATCCCATGGTATAATGTATGGTGACGGGTTCCAGAAGCAGCTCCTTCAGCAGATCCCTTCATCGCCCTGCGGTAAGTCTCTGGGAGTAACATTAAGTAACATAAGATTCGCACCCTTTTTTTTGTTAACGAGTGACGACTCGATTGTGATTAATTAATGATGCACCGTGAGATTTGGAGAACAATTAAAGCGCCGCTCGAGCGCCGCCCCCTTTTTTAAAGGCTCAGCCTCGAGCTGAATCTTCGACACGGCTTTAAAGAAATCCGACTCTCCTAAAATCCGAAGTGTTTAATAAAAGCACTGTCTTATTATCGCGTAGTAACGAGATATAATGAGGACGACGTTCACGCCAAAACAGACAGGCGCGAATCTCGGGTGTTGAATTAGCCCATATTTAAAATCGGTTCTAATTAACGAAGCGTTTTCCGGCACTCATCAGTTCGTCATCAACGGTTTGTTGTTGTTTTGTTCGTTGTTGTATTTAAGGTTGACGGAAAAAGAGTTTCCATCCCGATGAAAAAGAACAAGGGACAAGATTCCAACATCTTTCCCTAACGTTCTTTAAAAGTTGTCTAAATGTTAGGACAAAATGTTCTTAAATAATGTCCATGGAACGTTCTTATAACGTTGTAACTAGTTAACGTACGTTCTCATAATGTTGAGCGTAAACGTTGTTAGAACAACGTTGTCGGAACGTTTCCTTATGACGTTATTCGTACATGATGAATGACGTCATAACGTTGAGAGAAAACAATGTTGTTGTTGGGACGTTACACAAACTGAACATTTTTACGTTTGTGGAACGTTACACATCCCAGCGTTCCAGGAACGTTCTCACAACATGAATGTGTTCGCTAATACTTCTGAGGCCGCTTAGCGTAATGACGTTGCTAAGTTAGCAGCTGCTCATTAACGCCATCTGGTGTTCATGCTTCAGTTGCATTCTTCGTTGCCATTTTTCATGATCCCCAGCACCAACAAATAATAAAGCCACGCCCCCTCGGACCAACGCGCACAGGATTGTGGGATATCAAAGGCTGTGAAGGATGCATCTCAGGAGAACGTTGAATTCGGACGGGCCTTAATGCCTTCTTACCTTAAGATGTGTCCTCTGAAGGCAGCGTTTCTTTTCTGCCGCCTTATTTCATTCATAAATCCTTGTTTGACGCCGAAACCATTTCGTTAGAGAAACTGACTGACTAAAGCATTTAACCAAAACAGATTTTGAGAAATACAAAAATGTTACTGCAGGTGTGTAGCACATACAAAGCCTGTATGGTCTGTTATGAAAGCTTCAGGATCGAAAGACTTTCAAAACTTCATCACGATTCTTGTCACCAAACCTAAATTCACACTTTCATTTTTGCGAGTGCAATCCGGTTGCGAAAGCCGATGATTTTAACTTCTCCGACGCTCTTTTCTGTATTTGTCACTAACAAGTTCCCGATGCCAAGCGTGTTTCTGGGCACTAATACAACGTCTCCCATCAGGACGGAACATAAGGAATGAACAAACACTGAGCAACAAACTCTCGCAGATGGTCCTTCAGCCAGACCTCATTCAGTCACGCTTCAAAGCTTCCGCTGAAGATAACACTCTTCCGTCACTCCTTTGTTTCTCTTTCACACACACACACACCTTCCACCAAAACTCATCTCTATATCTGCGCTGATAGTCATGTGGTGTTTTAGGATGAAAAACAGCTTTCATTCGATTTCATCATGGTCTGGATTTGGCAATCTGGAGGTGGATTTGTGATGTGTGTGTGAAAATTAGCTGTGAGAAAACATCGGCTGTACAGATACAGAGAGACATTAGAGAAGTGGGCATTTTCCCGGTCAGAGATAACTATTTTAGATTTAAAAATCTCTACAGCGTCTGCTAAATACGATGTGTAAAATCTTAATCGTTTAGCATAAGGTAACAAATTCAATCCTGCGTCATGCAGTAACAGGAAATGAATCAGGTTCAGGCGTTGGACTGTTGCGATTGGAACATCATGGGTTCGAGTCCCACCACCACTCTGAGCGACTTACATTTATGCTGTTTTTTATTTAACTGAGACGTTGAGGGATAAGGGCCTTGCTCAGGGGGCCCAACAGTGTCATCTTGATGGGCTGAGTTGGGCAGCTTGATGGGTCACTTACAAACGTGTGTGTAAGCTATCGCTTGTGTATAACTATAGCCAGCTATAACCATTTTCATGATGTTAGCAAGATCCCTCGGAAACTCCGTAAACTCCTCTTTCTCTCTGAAGATTTATGAAAATCTCCTCGAACGCGCGATACTCTTTCCTGCGACGTTTACGAAACGTTTATTATTTCAGCGAATACACGCGTTTATTTGGAGCGTCTGCCGGACATCCCGGCTAACAGGGAACGTTCGCACAACTTTCTCTAACGTTCTTTAAAAGTTGTCTAAACGTTAGGACAAAACGTTCCTAAATAATGCTCATGGAACGTTCTTATAGCGTTATAACTAGTTAACGCACGTTCTCATAGCGTCGAGAGTAAACGCTGTTAGAACAAACGTTGTTGAAACGTTTCCTTATGACGTTGTTGGTACTTGATGAATGATGTCATAACGTTGAGAGAAAACAATGTTGTTGGAACGTTACGCAAACTTTCACGTTTATGGAACGTTACACATCACAGCGTTCCTACAACGTTCTCACAACATGAATGTGTATCTCTGGGACGTCGATGTGTGTGAGCTGTTTCCATGGAAACGTTAGACCCTAGCGAGCAGAAAAGCATCTCAGCATGGTATAGTCGACTATAAACGTGCTGAAGCAGGAAAAACAGATCAGGTGTACTGGACAAGTGCTCCAAATAAATTAGACCATGTGTGTAAAGCTGCTTTAACCGGAAACCAATCAGAACTTTCTGGCCAATGAGAATCCGGACATCACAGTGGGATTAATCTGATTATCGCTGACATATTTGTCTGTTCTTTGGCCTTCACGCTGATGGATTAAGAGGACGGAACTTTCCTGCCAACAGCACGAAGCCATTATACAATAACAGCAGCACAATTAGGACATTGTGACACCTGTCAAGGAAAAGTGAGTGACCTGAACAGATGAGAGTGACACGCGTTTCTAATGGGTTCAGACGTTCTGCTCGGAGCGATCACGCCTTCACTGCGAGACACGACCCGGCTATTGTGGCGGTAAGGTGGAGCTAATTTCTCCCCGTTCGAGTCTTTAGACCTTTGACGCTTTATCAGAGCTGTGTTGCGTTAGGGTTTTTTTTTTATTTTTTTGCTCTACACCATGTTACTGGCTGATGCAAAACTCTGGACAGGTGAAGAGGACATCCTCTAGAAACTGTACAGACGTGAGTTCACATCTACTGTTCTCCAAACTTTTAATAATATGCCTAATTCGACTTTCGGGGATTTTAATTTTTCAAATTCACACATACGTGCAGCGAAATGTTTTTATTCCGCATATCCCAGCATATGAATTTGAACGTTGTGGTCAGCCAAAACATGCAGCGCCCCTGGAGCAAGTGAGGTTAAGGGCCTTGCTCAAGGACCCGATGATGTTAGCTTGCCTGGTGCGAGGCTTGAACCCCCGACCCTCTGAGCACTGACCCAGAGCCTTCTACCATTGAGCGGTTTTATAATGTATTTCTGAACACTCGATGTTTCTCTCTCTTTCTTTCTCGCCTCATTTGTTTTGCTCTCACTGAGAAAGTGCTGACGCTAAACTAGCCACGACGGTGAACAATAGCTTGTAATTGGGGTCTTGGAGATGTGAAAACTTTGTAATCATGCTGTTTAAAAACGAGCTAGAATTAGTGCAGCATTTCATCAGAACACCTAAAATAAGCTTTAAAAGTAACAACGCTCTGCTGTAAAGATAACCGTATAACCACAAACCTGCTCCGACTAATCATTATGGTGGATGGGATTTAAAATAAAGGACGACCGATATTGATTTGTATAGAAGCGATGCCGATTATTTACCTGCTTATGTAATCGATAAACGATATGCAGAACCGATATTTATTGATTTTTTTTTACATTTCTATTATTGACCCGATGATAGCAGAACTGACCAGAACAAACATTTTATATTTATACATTATATATTAATAACATTTATAACACTGTCACTACTAAACAACTGTTATTCCTACATCGGTAAACGTTTGAGGAGTCTGAAACTAAACGAAATATAAAAAGAAATAAAAAAACTTAAATAAATAATACACTGTTATTATTGTGTAAATTAAAGCTGTAGAAAAAACAGCAAACTAATGAAGAACATGCGTTAAAATTAATTCATTTTAAATAATAATTAATTCATAATAAATAAATAAATAAATAAATAAATAAATAAATAATTAATAATAAAGTAATGGTAATTTAAGCAAATCCATATGTAAAAATAAGCCCATATGTATCGGTGGATCCGATTCTCCAAAACCGATATCCGATAATAAAAAATGCTTAAATATCAGGAAACATACTGGTCAAACAGGTTATCGGTCCATCTCGAATTTAAACACTTTAAAATCTTGCTGTTATTGGGAATGAATTGATGTCGAGTTGATAACTGAGACTTTAAAAAGTGGCGTATGGGCTTTTCAGTCATTTCGGACATCTTGAGTATCTGGATTATATCCTAAACAGAAATAAAGTATAACGGTATCAGATTTAAATCGGTTTTAAGTTAAAACGTGATAAGTGTGAATGTTTGCAAGATCGAAATCGTGACATTTATACTTTCATATTTCTGGCATTTAGCCGACACCTTTATCCAGAGCTACTTCCATTTATCTCCTTTTTTTTTATTCAACTGAGCAGTTGGGAGTTAAGGGCCTTGCTCAGGGGCCCGAAGTAAGAACTTGGTTGTTTGTCGGAATTGAACCGATAATCAGCCAATCAGCAATCCATCACTTTAACCGCTGAGCTGTATTCGCTTTAATACGGTTTACGCTACACAGAATTCGCTGATAAACTAGCCACAACAGTAACTCTAACTATAACCGATTAATCTTGCATTGAATTAGTGTTAGTGAGATTCCGACTTAATAAACTGGACAAATACATTAGGTCTTTAATTCACGGTAATGATTGCAATGATTTATTTCTTTGTTTGTTTGTCTATTTATTTATAATAAATGATTTATTCCAAACTAATGACAATTATTATTCAAATCTCACTCCTTCGCAACGCCCCTAGTGGCCAGTAATGCACATTAACAATGACACATAAAAGTACACACAATCGGTACCTTACAGAAATGATTTTTTTTTTTTTACCTTTGTTATGAGAGACAATGCTGCAAGTGTGAAATATAATGAGGTAATTTGCATAAAAGCCTATCATACAAAATACACCAAATAACAAGCACTAAACACGATCAAAACCTCCCGATATTGGATTTTATTTTTTCTTTTAAGAACTTTCAGACAGACGGCGGAAAAACAGACCAGGAGTCTCGCCTCTTTTGAACAAATTGCCGGCAAAGATAGAAATTGTCCAGGAGAGCGCAATTACCAAGCCCACTTCAAGTACTTCTCTTAAAAAGGGTTTTATTTCTTCGCTTTTGGTCCTCGATTCTGTCTTTTTTCTTCTGTACTCTATTCTTTTTTTTTTTATCTCCACTCGTCTGCCTCCGCTGCCGTGTGCTGTCTCGCCGTATTCCACACTGATCAACCATTATGAAAATGGGAGCTAAGGGCCGCCGTAACTCGGAGACGGATCGTACGCAACTGCGGTAGTTTGAGGCTTATGTAAACTTCCCACACACACGATCTCACACGAGATGTGTGGAAGCTTGCGCATGTGTGTGTGTGTGTGTGTGTGTGTGTGTGTGTGTGTGTTCACACAATTACAGCTCTCAGAAAGGGAAGCGTATTAAAAACTCTCTACTGCATTGTTTTGTGTGTTCGTTGTCGCTCAGGTGTGTTTTAAGTGGTGTTTTCCTGAGAAGTGGCACATAATTGTTGTTTACAGTCCACAGTTTGTTAACATGGAGTGAAAAACAAGCTCAAAAATACCAACGAAATAAACGCTATAAAATGTGCGCAACGTGTCGTACGTTTTATACTTTGATTGTTACCTTTATTGGCATGACCTTTTGTAATATGGAGGAGGCCTGGTCACGTGATTATGTGCTTTGGGTCAGCTGTCAGTCCTAGACGGGGGTGTGGCTTTGGTGCCTGTCAGTGAAGTAGGTGTTCTCTCAGTCACGGTAAAATGTACGGCCTTTGTGTTGTTATTAATTAGGCATTATAGTAAATGTGCATGTTATAGTAAAAAAATCTGAGTTGAAGGCAGAATAAAGGGGGTGTGGCCTAATTTGATGTTAGTCAAAAGTAAAACTGATGTGGCTTGATTGGCTGTTAGTCATAGTAAAGGGGTGTGGCTTGTGTGAGTGGTCCAGGCCCTAAATCTAACCCTAATTCTGACCCTAATCCTAACCGTAATCCTAACGCAAATCTTAATCCTAATAGAAATCCTAACCGTAATTCTAACCCTAATCCTGAATTTAATCTTAATCCTAACCGTAATCCTAACCGTAATCCTAATGCAAATCTTAATCCTAATAGAAATCCTAACCGTAATTCTAACCCTAATCCTAAACATAATCTTAATTCAAACCCTAACCTTAATCATAACACTAATCCTAATCCTAACAATATGCAGTACAAAAGAAGAGGCGTGGCCTTATCCTCTTAAATCCATAGGAAGGCGTGGCTTCTGCGTCCGTTGTTTAAACTGAAGCAGGTGTGGTCTGTTGATCTGATAGTCTTAGGTAGAAAGGTGTGACCTCTGTGTGTGGGATCCAGTGAAAGGGGCATGGCCTCCATGTCTGTTACAGTGATGTAATCATGAATGACAAAAGATTCGGCTCCACATGTTCAGGCATTTTGTAATTTTAACAAGCAAATGTGCTTTTATTCGATTTTATGTAAAGTGGATGGAATTAAAGGGTCCTAATCCTCCTGAGCCTTAAACCCCACAGGACTCCTTCCACTACACGCTTTCAGTTAATTAGCCCAGAAATCACTTCCTGTCAGTAAGACAGCAGTAACGATATCTGGGCTCAGTGGGGAATCATAGAGACGTTTGAGTAATGAAAGCCTCCATTTTGGTTCTGATACAAATGAATCACGCTCGTCTCCTTTGCGTTCTGTCACTGCAGCGCTGATACACGGCCGCCCGATTTCCCGTCCTGTCCACTGACAAACATTGATTCTTACAGAGAAGAGCTCGATCGCTGAACTGAGAGCAGGACGTATGGATTTAGCACCGACTGTTCTCTCCATAGTGCATAGATGATATTATAGATTTTCATAAAATATGCAAATGCAACAGAGCCGCAACTCGATATCTTATTAGGATGCATTAGTATGCTGAAGGAGGCTGCAGGGTCTGGAGCGGTTGCCTTTTAGTTCAACCTGTTAGTTCAAGTAAACAAGGCGTGGCCTTATATTTGTTATTACTAATAAAACATATGTTGGCTGATTATTTCTTAGTTGTAGTGAAGGAAAAGTGGCCTCTGCATCGTCCAATCCTGTTCATGTTATGGCCTAAGCACTATTCAGTCCTAGTGAATGAAGAAGTGCACTTCATACATGTGTACTTAGTTCCAGTGCCGAAGTGTGACCGGCTGTCAATCATGGTGAAGGAGGCGTGTCTTCTGTGTGTCTAAATAATAATAAAGTGTGCATACCTGAGCGTTTCTTTGAATGCAGCCATGTGTCTGTCAGTCGTAATCGAGTGGGTGTGGCCAAAAATCTGTCAGTCCTAGTCGAGTGGGTGTGGCCAGAAATATGTCAGTCCGAATCGAGTGGGTGTGGTCAAACATATGTCAGTCCTAGTCGAGTGGGTGTGGCCAAATATCTGTCAGTCCTAGTCGAGTGGGTGTGGCCAAATATATGTTAGTTCTAATTGAGT
Organism: Liobagrus marginatus; assembly: GCA_028566295.1. Classification (NCBI taxonomy): domain Eukaryota; kingdom Metazoa; phylum Chordata; class Actinopteri; order Siluriformes; family Amblycipitidae; genus Liobagrus; species Liobagrus marginatus. The sequence goes on from JAOUQX010000024.1 coordinate 760,182, forward strand.
GGGTGTGGCCATATATATGTCAGTCCTAGTCGAGTGGGTGTGGTCAAAAATCTGACAGTACCAGTGTTGAGTGGGTGTGGCCAAATATTTGTCAGTTCTAATCGAGTGGGTGTGGCCAAATATCTGTCAGTTCTAATCGAGCGGGTGTGGCCAAATATCTGTCAGTCCTAGTTGAGTCGGTGTGGCAACGGTTTCGTCAGTCCTAATCGAGTTGGTGTGGCCAAATATATGTCAAAAGTAATAGAGTAGGTGTTGCCAAGTGTTCGTCAGTTCTAATCGAGTGGGTGTGGCCAAATAACTGCCAGTCCTAGTCGAGTGGGTGTGGCCAAAAATCTGTCACTTCTAATCGAGTGGGTGTGGCCAAATATCTGTCAGTCCTAGTCGAGTGGGTGTGGCCAAATATCTGTCAGTCCTAGTCGAGTGGGTGCGGCCAAAAATCTGCCAGTCCTAGTCGAGTGGGTGTGGCCAAATATCTGTCAGTTCCAATCGAGTGGGTGTGGCCAAATATCTGTCAGTCGTAGTCGAGTGGGTGTGGCCAAATATCTGTCCGTCCTAGTCAAGTTGGTGTGGCCAAAATTCCGTCAGTTCTAATCGAGTGGGTGTGGCCAAATATCTGTCAGTTCTAATCGAGTGTGTGTGCCCAAATATCTGTCAGTCCTAGTTGAGTCGGTGTGGCAAAGGTTTCGTCAGTCCTAATCGAGTGGGTGTGGCCAATGGTTCAACAGTTAGTCCTCACAGTTCCATTTTTCCAGGCTTCAGGTCCGTCTACCAGGAGCCTCTTCATCATCATCATCATCATCATCATTGTTGTTGTCGTCAGGTTTTTTAGCACGTAAAAAGATGTGTAAAACGTGCATCTGTAAACCAGGCAGAGGGCAGCGAGTTAGAAACAAAGAGACGAGTTCCCAGACGGTTCAGACAAGATAACGAAGAAACTTCATGATGAAATAGTTGTTTTTTTGGCGTCAATAAAAAAATTATTAGGCTCTGCCAAAAAAAGGTTCTTCCAAGAAAGAAACACTAATTAGTGCCAGTTTCCTTTCAGTTACTCGCTCTGTGTGTGTGTGTGTGTGTGTGTGTGTGTGCATGTGACACTCGTATGAAGATTTTTTCCTAGATGCAAAATGTAAATATTATAATGACGTGGATTTTATCGCCTTTACTGTATCAACGTCGACCCTGTCCCATGTTCACGCTTTCTGATTTTTCTCATCAGCTCTGATTGTTTAAAAAAAAAAAAAATTGTTTCATTTCTGCAGCTCGGAGATCATGCCACGGCCACACAACCACATCTTCATTAACATACGAGACCAGCTGAGAAATCATTCGGATCTCAGTGCCGAGTTGTTTCCGAGTCTTATTATGACATTAAGTCTCCACACTAGTGCGAATTCGACTAATTTATGCCAATATGACTTTTTTCTCAACTCACTTTTAAACGAATGCGCTAATGCTAATGGTACGCATGCTGTGATTAAATCCCCGTGTAGCCAACAGTAGACTTTTATATGTGAAAATCAAAAGCATGAAGCTGACTTATGTCCAAAAGTTGATGCTTTTGGACATTTGGACCAAACCCTACCCCTAACCCTTACCCTAACCCAGTGTGTGATCCTGAGGAACTGTTTTTTACTACAATCGTCCCGCTTTATGAATGCTATTTCTGTAAATCAGAGAGCACTGTTAGCACTGTTAGCACGATGTTATGCAGAAGTGTACTTATAATAATTTTATTGACAAATGATGCTATTTACAGTCACGGCAGAGAGTGTGTGTGTGTGGTATGCGCGCAAAATGTTACATCTTCCTAAAGGGGGGGCATACCAAAAAATAATTGAGAAGCACTGCCCTAACCCTAAAGTATATTTTTTCCTGTTTTGATATTAATATTCATAAAAATTATATAAAGTAAGCAAAATGTTTCCATTTTTAATTGTAGTGATGTAAATAGAGTGAAGGAGGCGTGGCCTGTTCACATTTAGGGTTGGAGGTGTGACTTGTGTACTGATTAGTCTCAATAAAGGAGGCGGGGCCTGTGTATCTGTTGAATTGATTAAAATTGGGCGTGGCCTGTAAATCTGTTACAGTAAAAGGGTGAGGCCTGCGTATCTGTTACAGTAAAAGGGGCATGGTCAGTGTAGCTGATACAGTAAAGGGGGCATGGCCTGCTAATATATTTCTGTAAAGGAGGTGTGGCCTGTGTATATGTTATAGTAAAGAAGGGGTAGTCTGTGCATATTTTACAGGAAAGAGGGCGTGGTCTGTGTATCTGTTACAGTAAAGGGGCGTGAGCTGTGTATATGCTACAGTGAAAGGGCGTGACTTGTGTGCCCGTTACAGTAAAGGGGCGTGTCCTGCGTGTCTGCTACAGTGAAGGGGCGTGACTTGTGAATCTGTCAGTCTGTGTGTTTTTTCTTTTGCCCATCTATAAACCAAAGAGGCGTAAATGTTTGCACTGAGCTCTCTGTAACTCTACGACAAGACAGCGGTGCGTTGTGGAATTAATTAACTGATTTTATAATAAATTCCACGCGTGTGACTTTCCGAGCGAGATGTGTGTTTGAGTTTAATTCCGCGGCTGTCAAACATGCGGCGATAAAAAACACGATCAGATCCGACTGAACTCTTTAAATAAGAGCAGATCAGTTTCCCGACTACAAATGAGGAAGTAGGAAAAAAATGTCAGCGTGAGACACGTCACAGTTCCACAAGCTGTACTGCAGAAACTACAAGCCTGATATGAGTTATCACATGCTAAACTCTGCAAATTCGTATATATATATATATATACTGTATTGTATACAATACAATATATATACATATATACACACAGTATATATGTACATACATTAATTAATTAATTAATTAATTGAAGATCTGAATGATTACTGACATTTCATTTTCAGATCATATTTATGACATACACATACATGCAGTGAAATGTTTTTATTCCGCATATCCCAGCATACGAATTTGAACGCTGGGGTCGGAGCGCAGGGTCAGCCAGAACAAACGGCGCCCCTGGAGCAAGTGAGGTTAAGGTCCTTGCTCAAGGACCCAATGATGGCAGCATGTCTGGTGCGAGGCTCGAACCCCCGATCCTCTGATCACTGACCCAGAGACATACATACATACATACATACATACATACATACATACATACATACATACATACATACATACATACATACATACATACACACATACATACATACATACATACATACATACATACATACATACATACATACATACACACATACATACATACATAGATACACACATACATACATACATACTGTAAATAAATATATATGCAAACATATATACATACACACATGTATACATATACATTTTTATCAGGATGCTTGTACAGTACATGTAACGATGTCATCTAACCCTAACTGTTTTTTTTTTAAAGCTTTCTGCATTTATTATTCATTACATTAAAATTCAATACATTTATCATGTGACCGGGTTCACGCCCCAGATTAAAGAAAACTAAATAAAAAATCATCCAGATGTGCAGTAGAATCGAACACACAAACCTGACGTGACATAAACAAAACGTTAGCAAAACACATCGTGCCACTTTGATTTATTTTAATTAAAGTGCCGCGACTCGGTCATCAGGAAATGAAGCCCAGTGAAGTCGGGACGCTCCTCAAAGCTTCGTAGCTCCGTTCCCTAGACGAAGCAACTGATTTATTCTCTCTTTTTGCCCTTTTTAAGCTTTTCCTCTTTTCATTTTTTCCTTTCCTGGGACTGCAGCGTGCTTGTAATACAGTACTTTATTCTCACAGCCAGGCAACACCGACACAGCCTCCCTCAGGGCTATTGCTAAGGGACAACGTCTCTTTCAAGGCCTTCGTGTGTATGAGACGCGGGTTATCGTTAGAATCTGGTTGTTCCGGTCGCGTCCAGTCACCTGTTTGCTGCGTATGTAGCATGAGAGCTTCATGGCACGTAGCGGTGTACACAATCAGCAGCAGGAGATAAGTCAACGCAAAAGTGCGAATCGAGTGTGAACGTAAGAATTCTTCAACAAATAAATACGACGAATAATCCAGAATTCCACAGCTACTGTTTGCATTAATCCCATCAGAGACCCGAGTCTCAGTTTATCCTGTTTGCTTTCAAACTATAACCTCCCCATCAACTGATGATACCGGTGTATTTATCTGTCTGTCTGTCTGTCTGTTTCTATCTATCTATCTATCTATCTATCTATCTATCTATCTATCTATCT
>JAOUQX010000024.1:1193259-1204779 GCA_028566295.1 Liobagrus marginatus
GTGTACAGTAGTTACAAATTACAGATGTACAACTATCCACAATATGTATATACCAATGTATGTAATACGACAGTTATGGGATTTATGGGAGTTATGGGATCAGTTAAGTAGTTACGGTCATCATTCATAGCAGTCTTTCAATCACCAGAACACTCATCCAACACATTCATTGGACATTCTTGTTGGAACGCTGTGATGTGTAACATTCCATAAACATGAAAATCTCCAGTTTGCGTAACGTTCCGAAAACATTGTGACATCATTCATCAAGTACGAATAACGTCGTCAGGAAACGTTCCAACAACGTTGTTCTACGAACGTTTACTCTTGACATCATGATTACGTACGTTAACTAGTTATGACGTTATAATAACGTTCCGTGAACATTATTTAAGGACATTTTGTCCTAACAATTAGACAACTTTTAAATAACGTTTGTAAAGGTTGTGGGAACGTTCCCTGTTACGCAATAACGTACTGCATTTGGAACAAGCAACTGTCAGAGCTTTTGGCCAATCGGAAGCAAGCATTCAACACAATACTACTCTGAGGAAGATCCAATAAGGATGATAAACTCACCTTTAGCCAGTATAGGCGGTACCAAGGAACCTGCTGGGCTTCACGGCAAGGAAACCAGGCATACTGGGAAATGCCATGAGACAAGTCATAGACTTTGGACTGGCATGTCTGAGGAGGGAAAAACAGCGGCAACTTTAATCCAAGCAACTAAATTAAATGATTCCTGCTACAAACCCAGTGTAGTATAACATTCCCTCCATTTTCTGCTCACAACTTTAATTCCTACCAGCAATTAGTCCTTATTTCTTGCTCAATGGAGGAGATCCAGTATATAAGCATCAAATCCTGTCCTGGATTGCACAAGTCACAACAGTAGCAGTCTCTACACCATCATAACTACAAATGACTTGTAAAACTGTTAGCGTCAATGTAGGATAATTGTTAATAATTTAATACGAAACCCAACAACTCAAAATCATGACTCCACATGTTTCCCTTCTTCTATGGTCAGACTCCCTTTTTTTTTTTTTTTTTTGACTGACATTCCCTTTGGAATCACATCAACCAGATGCAGGCTCGTAAGCACTAACTGCTTCCACACTTCTCTTGAACTGTCATATTGTTATTTTCCTCCTCCTTCTCCTCTCTGTAAAGTTATTCTGAATTCGCATGCTAAAGAGTCAAGCAGAAATCCTCATAGCTCCGAGGGCAGATGAGGCCAGCCGCGTTCAAACAAAGTAATACGAGACAGTGAGACAGTCCTATCATAGTGCATAGCATAGGATCATAGTGCTGTTTTGCTGATCGCGGTTGAAAGTGAACAGGTGAGACATGTCTGTGGTTTAGATAATTGGCTGAGCTGGTGTCTGAGGCTGCGTTTGAAGGGAAGGGAAAGATTTGGAGGATGACGGTGGGTGACAAGAGTATTACCAGAACTCAGTAGAACAAAATCCAAAATGACAACAGCGTTGCTTTTAGTTTGTTCGGGTCACCTGGCCTTTCTTCTTTATCATATTTATGATGTCCATTGCCTTTGTATGTTGCATCTTTAGTTTCTCTTTACTTCTTCTATTCTTTATGTTCGGTGGTTGTACATGTACATCGATTTGTCTGCTGGATGGAAGTTGTGGTTGAATTCCAGATCAAATCCTGGGGAGATTTTTTTTTCGAACGTACTCATAGCAAAAAAAAAAAAAAAAAAAACAACAACCACCACCACCCAAGGACACTTTTTCACTGTTTTAACTTTTCCGCTGAACCATTGAAATTGGATATTAGTAATCTGAGCTTTGAATATATCTGAGTAATCTGAGCACAAACAATCCAGATAAAACCCGGTTCCATCAGCCTTACAGGTCTGGTGTGAGGAGATCCTCCAATAAACCTGAAGGATGAGACAAGGTGGAAAGCCAGGCGGGGTTTGTTTGTGCTACATTGACGTGTTCTTCCGAACCCCATCACCTTGGCTGTACACACTCAGTTAAGGTCTTCACATAAGCATCATCCACACTACCAGATTCCACTCACCAAATTGCTGTTATATAATTGCAACTTCGCTTACTGTACAAGCACCTTCAAATGGACTTATTACTCGTTATTTTTGCTTTGGTTGTTAAGGAGAGTAAATAAATCCAGACCCCCACCCACCAGGTCTTGGAGGAAGCCTGCCCAGAAGCAGGGAGAGAAAGTCTCCCCATAGACAGCATTCCAACCCTGTGACATCACTACTAAACCACAAGACAGCAGCCAAAGCAAGGTCTAACACAAGCAACACACAGGGGAAAATAAACCAATAAAACAAATGATGTACAATAAATCATCAGAAACCACAACTTGCAAGAATACATAGTAGAAAAAAATAAATAAATAAATAAATAAATAACAGGATGGAAGAAAAAAAAAAAACAGCATGGAAGAAACAGCACAGTAAATGTTGGGAGCTTGTTAAGGATTGGTGAGAAACGGCTACCGAAACCTGCCAAGAGTTATGTCGCTTGAGTAGTACATGGAGGTATTAGCATTCATGAAGTCCCATCATACTTCCTGTGTAAGAATTCATACTGTAAAAAAGCATTGCTGACACAAAAAGCCCTTACACCTTCCCTACAACCTTGAAGCTTTGCCAAACATAATGACGCCAGATTTTATTTTATTCCATGTCTTACAATGTATGGCAACGTTTTTTCTCTCCATCGGATTTGTCAACAAACCCAAAGCTTGGCTGAACAGAATGGGGTATGGTGTGTATCCACCATGGACCACATGGATCTCGGCGAGACTGAAGGTTTTGAAGTTAATTATAAGCAAATATCCTCCAGAGTTCACTCCTGAAAACAAAGTGCGCCTGGGACGACTTGACGATTTGCTTCCAAGATGCAATTCAGACCAGCTGTGAAGTTTTGGGGAGGAGCGTTTTTTGTTTTTTTTCCCCCCATACACTCGCCTTTATCTCCAAGTACAATACAGAGCACCACTTGCAGGTTTATCTGGTCTTCAGACTGTTCATAAACCAATATTAAAAAAAGACCTTGAGAGCTGAACTTCAGGAGCATTTCCTCAACTGTATGAATGTCAAATGAATGGGGATGTGGTGGCTCAATGGTATAAGGCTCTGGGTCAGTGATCAGAGGTTCGGGGGCTGAAGCCTTGCCCCAGGCAAGCGACCATCATTGGGCCCTTAACCTCACTTGCTCCAGGGGCGCCGTTCGTTCTGGCTGACCCTGCGCCCTGACCCCAGCCTTCAAATTCATATGCTGGGATATGCGGAATAAAAACATTTCACTGCATGTATGTGTATGTGATAAATAGGATCTGAAAAAAAAAAAAAAAAAAACCCTGCTAACTAGAGCTTGGCGATATGACGATAGAACACTGATATTAGGATCAATGATGTCATAATACTCTTTTGCGAGATTTCCATGGTTAAAGTTGTTAACCTGCTTACATTTAGGCAGAAGCAGAACATTTTTTTACTAATCTTTGCTAAGATGTTCAACATTTGACAGTGCTTTTAGCCAATGTTTTTAAAAACATTGAATTTAAAAACATTGAAACAACCGAGGTTATAATTGGCTAAAGTTTAGCAACAGTTTATCAATATCAATATCTGACAAACGATTTTCAAGGAATACCCGAAAAATTGTAGCAGTACCACAAATATAATGGTATTGATTCTTGATTGGATTTCAAGCCACACCTCTGCCAAGCTGCCAGTGTTGGGCCCCTAAGCAAGCCCCTTAACCCTTACTGCCCTAGAGATGCCATATTATGGCTGACCTCGCACTCTGACACTATTTCTGGCACTTATCAACATTTTTTTAATCGCATAATCTTCCTATCAGAAGTCCAACACCTTAAGCACTGAGCTACTGCTTCCCCCAAAAATATATCATTCTAGCTATAAATGTAGTCGTCTTGATAAAAAAGCAAGGGCTTGCTTGACCTAAAAGATTATCTGTCTCTAAGTGTTAGCCCTGTGATTAACTGGTGATTGTCCAGGGTGTACCCCACCTCACGCTTTAAGTTAGCTGGGATAGACTTCAACATCCCCTGAACAGGATAAGCGCTAGACAGTGAATGATGAATGAAATTTATCAAAAATCAAAGGATAAAAAGCATTACAGCAAAACAGCGTTAATAAATATTAATTTAAGGGAGTCTGGAGAATCAAAATAATCAGTCAACAAAATCTGAAAGTTGACACTAAAGCAAAGAGATTAAATGAAAATTCATAAAAGGGGTCAGGTCTTAAATCTAAATCTGATCCTCAAGTATTAAAAAAAAAAAATTCACCAAAGCACACTAACTAACCTTACCTAAAGAATAGCTACTTGGAATTTTGAGGCCTCAGAAAAACTTTCCAGGAATAAAAAAAATGGATAACAAATGACGTCATTTGTTAACAAATTAGAATTGTTATAGAGCATGCAGAGCAGTTGCGGGTTCGAGTTAGGTCAGTCACTGAGAGCACACAGCTCGAGATCCTCAAGAGGAATCTTGTGCCTGATTTTCTGCTCTAAACTGCTAATTCAGGAACAGCTGCAAGAGCTGGCAGCAAAGCAGGCCATGGATTAACGGCGGGGAAAAAAAAAAAAAAAAAAAGCACTTGCTTTCTGTTTACAACCTAAACAAATCACGAGCAGGTACCAAGGGTATTGGGGTCATCCACCTCAACTTCATCTTTAAAACAAATATGCTGGGGGCAGCTCGTGTTGACTTTCCTATGAGCTACGACGTTTCAATGTAGGAAATAATAAACGATCTCATAAGCCGTTTGAAACATGGCTACCTGCCTAATGCGCTCAAAATACGAGCTCAACCGAGGTTCTTTAGGGTCCTACCACTCCTGTGAAGTTGTTTTTCCTCCTCAAATGCGTAAACAGTCATCTCCCAGGGAGTGCACATTCTTGGTTTGTCTATACAAATCAGCTTATTTTCTCTGAATGTGCTGGATAAACTGGGATTTTTTTTTCCCCCGGGACAAACAGGAAAGGTGCTTGCCAGCTAGTGCAACATCTGTGAGACATTAGCGTGGAGACCTGTGTGAGGTTTGCTTTACCATCACGACACAAGAAACCCTGCTTAGAGCCTTCCATGTGAGGTAATGCGCTTTTAAAACCTCAGAGCCAAACGTCCAGACACAAATCTCTTTGCTTCCTTCATATCTCTCGCTTAAACTGTTAAAGACTTTTGAACGTCTAGCTGGCAAACAACATTGCACAGAATAGAACCCAAAATTCATGCAGGTGCAGCAGTAGAGATTCTTATAAATTTTTACCTATTAAACCAACTGGTTTTTGAACCCTGATTCCTTGAACGCTGAATTTACCTTGAAGAAATGACCTTGAATTTTTTTACAACTTATCCAGTGTATCAATTGTCTATAAAAGACTTCAGAACATAACAATAATAAATCATCAATAAACCATCAATTTAATCTAGTTTAATCTGTCAATCACATGACGTTTGCGATTTTGGATGTTGAAATGGTGTACAACATTGGTGCTCTATTCACAGTCATCTTGTTGATTTATTTTTTTTTTTAAATATAATTTTTAAGCAGAGGTTTTGGTATTCATATTTGAACATTTTCAGTAGCAGCCATAATGAATAGAATCTAAAATGATTCATTGATTCATTCATTATCTAGCGTTTTTATCCTGTTCACGGTCGTGGGGGCGCTGGAGTCTATCCCAGCTAACTTGGGGCATGAGGTATGGCATAGCTTGGACAATCGGCAGTTAATGGCGGGGGTTAACAATTAGAGACAGACAACCATTCACACACACATACACGTACTCCTATGGACAGTTTAGAAGAGCCAATTCACCTATTCCAAATCGCATGTGTTTGGAGGCGGGAGGAAACCAGAGTACCTGAGGAAAACTGGTGCAAGCATGGGGAGAACATGCAAACACCACACAAAAAGAACCCATGACCTTTGCTGTGGGGCAGGGGCGCTAACCACTCTGCCACCGTGTTGCCGTAATCTAAAATGATGTACATGCTAAGCTAATCTTTTATTTCTCAAAATAAAAAAGTAGTAGCTCAGTGGTTAGGGTGTTGTGTTGCTGATCAGAAGCTCGTAGGTTCAATTCCCAGCACCACCATTTCGCCACTCCATGGCCCCTGACCAAGGCCCTTAAGCCTCATCTGCTCTGTTGGATAAAAAATGAGATGGCTGTAAGTCGCTCTGGAGAATCATCTACGCAAATGTCAATCATTACTTTCTCCGGTCCTAAAAACCAGATCCCTTACACAACGTGGTTAAACGTGTTGGCTGGTCTGGGTTGGCAAAAAGGAAACTAACTGTACCAAAACTTGTGGCTTCTCGATGTCTCACAAGCCAAAGCCACGGCTGCCTCACATGCCACTTTGGTGTGCACCAGCGAAATGCGCGGTCTACTGATGGCTTCCTGAGAGCGTTCCATAAGCGAACCACCTCCACTTAACAGAAATGACATTCTCCTTCAGCCCTTCCAAAGCTGCTGGCCATACTGCCTAAAATCTGATGTGTTAACAGCCAAGCGTGTAAATGGAGGTTGCCTTTTAGAAGCTGGGCTCTGATGTGGAAACCAGATGCTCCTCTTAATGATAATTGAAACAAGAGAAGATTTTGCGGTGTGGCAAAGTCACCACTGCATTTTTTCTTCTCCTTTATTTTCTGCTATGATGTAGATCTTAGCTTTCGCTGTGCATGAACACTAAGGAAGTGGGGACATTATCTCCAGGAAACCGTCTGTTAGCTACGTTTCTGGAAGTGGGGACAAGCAGAATTGCTGAGTATTGCTTGCGTTTCTAAACGCTATGCGCAGTCTTGACAGCTGTGTGATTAATCCAGGATTTTTGTAGGTTTTTGTTTCACCGTTTCTACCAAAAGGTTCAACAACATCTGACAGTTTTTCTAGACAGCCAGACACACGTGTGTGTGTGTATATATGTATATATAGAGGTATATAGCTTGCATTATGTCCAGTATGCTTTGGATATAATTTCAGTTCAGTACCACCGCAAGCATTCTTTAGCTACCTCTGAACACATGCGCTTTCTCTTTCAATGTCCAGACTATGCAAAATACCTCAGCCAGTCTCTATTAGCTCCAGCAAAGCAATCACACAGGCAGCCTTTGAACTTCCCTAAAAACACGAGACGATCCAAAGCCACCAGAAACACTGAGAGCTGGCAAAACTGCTATTCCACACACCCGCAAGAGCATAGCTGAAAACCATTATCGTAAAGTGACTTTGCAATGAAATGAGCAATTACTAATGTGACCTTTTAGCCATTCGGCCATGCAATAGAGCTTTGCACGAGCTCCGTGTGCATGTACATAGCTGCATTGAGTGCAGAGCTCTCAGGCCCGTAGTTATTGTGCTGCATTACCTCCTGAGAATACCATGTCTTGCGTCAGTGCCCAGTGTGGTGCAGGGGCTCTGAGGAGATAACCTATTGAAACCCTAGAGCTCTACTATGCTAACACATACTTGTTGTTAACCTGAGTGCAGTACGAGATGCTGTCAAAATCCCCTCCAGGGCAACTTCAGCTAAAAGCAGCATCCCTGTGGTACAGCTCTGTGCACAGGATGTTCTGTTCAAGCGCTGAATACGTACAGTATTGCTTAGGAAGGACTGTGTGTCCTATTGCAGCTCAGCCATGTTTGGGATATGGGGCTACCTTAATTAACCTTACACTACATGCATCGGTGAGCATTATAAGAGAAAATAAGAGTGATAAATCATTTTTATTATTTTGTGTCACTGGTGATTTTGGTACATAATTACATGAGGAACGTGATGTAAAAATATCATTAACACACTGGAATCATTAATCAATGCCTGGAAACTGATTAAGATCTATCAGTCAGGAGTACGATGATACAATGCTACACCTTAACATTACACTATGTCACCTTCGCCTCACCTAGCAAGCCTAATTTTAGAGTCTGGTTGAAAAAAATGGCCCTTTATATTTCCCTTCTGGATAGGTACATTTGGTTTCCCCGAAATCCTTTATCTGAATCAGCCCTTGGTTAGAAACATGGGTGTGGGAACATACCCTGAAAGGAAGGCCAGTCTATCACAGGGCACCCTCCACATATTCTTATTGGGCAATGTAAAGTAGATATTCCACCAATTGGAATGTTTCATGGAGGAATGAGGAAATAAGGGATCTCTAGGAACCCCAGAGCAATATACTGTAGAGCAATCATGTGAAAGTTCATAAATACAGAATCCAAGTTGAAGTGTAAAATCCAATAAGCAAGTATTACTACACTATGTGCCACATGCCTTGTAAAATCTCCAGAATCCCAGGTTGGAGCCTGAGCTCTATCTACTTCCCCCTGTATCCATGAGTTTCTGCTCGGGTTCTATGGTTTGCGTTCACATTCCAAATCCATCTTGGCACTTGGCACAAATTTTAAATTGCACTTGAATAGATGTCCTGGATCCATCACTGCAAACAGGATAATATGCTTATGTGGATATAGGACACTGTGGATGTTATAGGACACTGTGGATTAGGCCTTTTTCCCAATTTCTTAGATATGCTCAAGGCTTAACTACAGAAACAGGTGAAGCAAAACTATGATGATTTAAACCAAAAATGAATGTTAGTACATCATGATTTAAAAAAACAAATAAAAAAAACAGACGCAGATTAACCAGCGGATGGGATATCAGCCTTGGAGTTGGACAATGCTGGATTTGGCTGAATTTTCAGCAGTCCTGCTGTTCTGCATGGTGGCTGTCTGTATATTTTTATACTGAAGTACACGACTCGCACACCGCATGGCCTGGTTATGGAACTAGCCGCGTAGGCTTCTCCAGTTCACGAGCAGCAGCTTGTGAATGCTTTTCTGGAAGCATTCTGCATGAACATGGTGCCATGTGCTGTTACCGCGACCATGCGCCAGCCCAGATGCAGTCCACTAGAATGACATACTGTAAAGTCGAAAACTGGATAAGTTGAGGATCAATTTCACTTTGAACCACAGGTCAAAACAACGAGTATGTAAAAGTCGGTGCTGGTGGGTTGCTGGAGATACACCCGGCCAAGATCGTTTCTGCTCAGCCCACACAGATAGACAATACAGTGCAGAAAAGACATCCTGTTCTTTCTACGTATGAGATACTAACACAGTCAGATGGTGGGGGTTGTAACAAGTAGGTTGGTGGGTGGATGTTCTTGCATATGGCTTTCACAATGATGAAAATCTGCTTGTTTGACCTAAAAGGCTGTGTGTTCTCCATGGTGTATGGCAGCCATGGCTGCAGGCCTGTTGGCATCTACGACAGAGACACAGTCCCTTCCCGCCTCATTCCTTCTTCCACAGGTTCCTTTCAAGCATCCGGACTGATCCCTATCAACTAAGTTCGTTCCCTGTGGAGGGAGCTGGCCCAACACGACCTTTGAAGCCGCAAAGGCTGCAGAGAATCGTCTGATTGTGGGGACGCAACAAATGTAGAAAGACCACAATATCAACAAAACAGCAAAAAGCATGCAACTCAGAGCAAAAATGATGCAGGCACCTTGATCATCAGCAGGCCCAGATAAAGCAAAGCAAGGCAGAGATGTGTTTACTGTTTAAAGCTACTTCTAAAGAGATAGACCTCACGCACTCTCTATATCATGACTGGATGAGATGATGATGGGATATGCCAAAGATAGGCCATTCCAAATGCTTGATCATGGTCAGATCATGTACAAGGCACTCAAAAATAGATATAACTTTGTAGTGAATCAAGATATCAGTTTCTCATCAACCACAAGTTGTCCGTGTTTGGTTTTGTTTGAACGATGAAGCTTTCATTGTAAAATTTTGTGATTATGTCTGCAAGAAGAAAAAGGATGCAATAAAAAAAAGAATCCCAAAAGTGCTTCGACTTGACATACTGACTTAGTTTAAAGGAAGAATTTGAGGTAGAATTCTCTGCAATCAATATTCGACGGTCCATAAACCACAAAAGACAGGAGCCCTTGCATGAAACAGCTGGTAAAAAAAGGAGACCAGAAGCATGAGTGAGGTTTTTCAGAAGCACTCGAAATGCCAAATTCTCTCATTCTTCTGTCAGGCGCTTACAGGCCTGACGTCCTCCATATGCACTGTATCATCCGGGTTCAAATGACCTCATCAGTCTCCGTTCTGTCTGACTTTGATCTTCTCCAGCTAAAGTGACCCAAACTGACCTTGGATGTAACGGGGCCAGGTCACTGTGCACAAGGGTCTGCTTGACACTGAGGTTGGTGCATAATTCTGAAAGACAGGTTTAGGGTCTTTTGGATGCTAAAGATGTTATCTTCAGTCTTACAAGTAGGAAAGAGAATGCATCTTCCTGCCAAGCTCAAGTTTTGCTAAAAGCATGTCCGTCACAGCAATGCTAATTTCTGTCTACACAGTAACAAGGGACTGTGTATGCCATGTATGCTGAGATCACCTTCAACAGCGAGGAAAGGGTTTACGTAAATGTTGTTTGCTGCTTTGGGATTTTAATAAAGTGACATCAAAAGCAAGTCCACCCAAAAGAAAGGCAATAAACTCAAAGAAAATGTAAAAAATAAGCAATGCTAATTACACAGCAGCACTTTTTTCCAGCTTGCAGTCTTAGCACAAATATGTTATGTTAGGATTATCTTCTTGGGTGTAAACAGACCTGTTTATTATATGCTTAAATAGTATTAATTGTTAATAACTAGATGACCCCCTTAACTTATCTAAAACCTGGGCAAACGTTAAACTGGTTCTACCTTGGAGATCGCAGGGTATCCCGAAGCCACTTCGGCTGGGCAGTAGAGCCTTTCCTCATGTGACGTCTTCACTGTGGTGGCCCACTGGTCCAGGAAACCGCTCGGGGTGTACAGGCCGCAGTCCCTTACACTCGTCTCTCGTTCAAAGTCTTCGCAAACTCCATCACCATCGTAGTAGTAGCAGATGCTGGGCTCGTCTGTACAAATAGAAAAAGACGTAAAGTTTACACGCTACCACTTTTTGTGTCTAAATAAAATAAACCTCCAAAAACATATGCATTTAAGTCCTTAACATAAGTGACATGGCGAGAAAAAAGCGGCAAGGAAGGATCCTGGCCAAATATTATCGGTAGGTGCTTTTAAAAAAAAACAAAGCGAACTGGTTTTGGACGACATAAAATAAGATACTGCAATGGCCAAGGTGCAGGAAAAACAATTGGTGAGAGTAGTGGGATTGGCTATGGTCTATTGTATTCATTTATTTTTTAAACAAGTGGGGGAGGGGTGAGATAAAGTACAAAAAATGTAGAGACAGAGAAAAGAAGGCCGAGATGTCTTTTTCTTTTTCAGATCTCGCTTTACTGTTTCTTATTCCTCTGTTCCGTTTTCTTCACCACTCACGTCCATATTCTCTCCATCCTCTCCCTCTCAATCAATTTTTCCCCATTGCGTCCTCCCTCTGTTGGATCCTTCTCATCTTCCAATCCCTCCTTTTTTGTCCTGATCTTTCTATTCCTCTCATTCTCTAACCCCCC
>JAOUQX010000024.1:1240848-1253317 GCA_028566295.1 Liobagrus marginatus
TGTGAGAAAAATCTGCCATATTCAGTATCATCATCAGTATTCCAACTAAATAAAAGGTGTGCTAAAATGCCTGTAGGGCTTTTCATGTAAACACTTGTCACAAAGCTGCCATGCTCAATTAAGCTAAAGCATTTACATCCCACACACGCGCACGCGCACACGCACACGGAGATGTATTAGTGTGTATTGAGGATGTAATGCAATGCTACTGATTAGCATCTTATTACTCTTTCAAAGTATTCGGAATTTATTGGAAAGTGGGTGTGGTTTAAACCCAAAGGTTTTCTTTTCGCATTTAAACCGATTCCGCAACCCTGACCAGGCAGATACTAAGGATGAATAGAATAATTATCTAGGATTTGTTTAGAAGTATTACACCTTATATGCACTTTTGCCAACATCCTGATGCATGCAGCGAGTCTTTGGATGATCTGCAAACCCTTTTGGCAAGCTTTCTATGAAACAACTACCGGTAATAAAAATAATATTAATAATAATTATTATTATTATTATAATAAAGCTTATTTCACTTTCAGAGATGTTTCCATGCTATAGCATGCACAGCATCATATTAGAACATATTAGTGCCCGAACTCCTGGTCAAGGAGTTCAGCAACTGTTTATCGACGTTGTTTAAAGACGATAAACAGAAACATATCTGAGGCGTATCTAACAAAATAAAGTCAATCTGGTTCTCACTTCCCAGATGGAGAAGCTGGATCTGACACATCACTGCTCTGAAAATTACACAACAGGTCACCAATAGGTCATCTTTGATACAAATCTGATTTTCCTACAGCTTTATCACCGTCTTGTGCAAGTGCCGATTAAGCAATCTCTCTTTCACGCTGTCTTTTCTTTGATATGTGATGTTCTTGCAACGTCCCTTTTGCGTCACGACCATCAGAGATGCATTTCTGGGCCAAGTCTCTCAGCAATGTTGACGTGATTCGAACTGCAGGTCATTTGTTGAGCTCTTGCTCCGTTCGACAGCCGGTTCTGGTGTAAAGACCGCTGCATACTGTACTTACACCAGACTAGATTACGGTTGTGAGCCGATTCAAAGCGTTCTCTTTTTTCCGTAGACAGACGAACGTCGCCTCAGCGCTGTTCATGGTCCTGAATTGAGTGCAGTTTGTAGCGTGCGTCCGAGACTCACTGCCTCAACACTGTCTGGACCTGGTTAATGAGGAAGCTATACTTTTAAGCTTGAGCAGCATGAAATCTGAAGTGATGCGGTACGGCATCGTGATTAATGCTTTACGAACACTTTTTTTTACGTTTTGGCCATTTTTAGACGAGCGTTACAATGATACGCCGATGTCTCCGGATTTAACCGGGTTATTTTTCTCCTTCTTATCTAGTTGTGCTGTAAATAAAACCCCTCCTGGTTCAGACATCCAGGTGAAAATGAAAGTCGAAAGACTGCATCAGTTCTGATCCGAACAGCACACACAACAGCATCCAGGAGAAAACATGATAAGCAGGTTCTCTCAGGGAAATGATTGCAAAGACTCATTCCACACTTAGAAAGCTTTCTTTCACAGCACTCATCAGGCATCCAGTGGCAGGATGCAAATCAAAGATCAAGTGCATGCTTTAACACGAACATGCCTGATGCGTAATTCATCCGGATTCCTCTAAAAAGGACAAGCAGTGCGACAAATAACGTGACTCAGAGCTCCCATGAAAATGCCTGGGGTTGTTCGGAAACCGCCAATATCATGTAGGAATTTTTCCCTCTCTATATAGAACAAGGCTTATCCGTGTCTTTGCGACGCTCTCCAAAGACCCAGGATGCTTCGACTTTCAAACAGATGATGTCATCGCTGGGAAAAGAGCAACTAGGGGGAGCATTGTGTTCAGAGCTCACACATCCACTTCACTGATTCCCCTCTCCCCACCACACACACACACACACCGCAGCCCAATCTTTTACTGCATCATACACTGCACAGCAATATCTATATTACTGAACTGCTTAAAATGAACCTTACACTCTAAATGTGCACTCTAAATTACACATAGCTTTTATAAATATTGCTTATATATTTTTTTTCCAGTTATGGCTTATATAAATTATCTATATGTACAGTATGTATACGCTGTGTATACTGTATAGTCCATATAACTACTACATAAAAAAAATGTAATATGCATATTTGAAAAGAAAAACAAAAAATCCCAATCTGGCAACTCAACATATAAATAACATACTTTCTCAAATATCTACAGCATGAGTGTGTGCAATAATTACATGATCACCGACAGGGCGTCATTTTAACGAACTGTCAGGCGTGTGATTTACACAGCAACAAACATGGCCGGTTGCCAGTTCTTTTAGGTATCCACTATATCCTATGTACATTTATAAATCCACACACGTCTGTACAGCCTAATGTATATCTATATTTTACAGCTTCTGGTATTTATACGAGTATAAATCGCAAAGGTTAAGAAAATAATCAGTGCTGTGTAAATATACAAATGAAAAGATTGGAAGATGTAAAGCGGATACATCTGGCAACCTTGTCTCCTGTTTAGTCAAAGTGGTGCGCGCCAAAGCCTGCGCGTAAATTCTCCTTTCCTTTATTTGGTTTGTAATGAAAGGAGTGGAATTGTTGTTGGGGGTGTTGTGTGTGTGTGTGTGTGTGTGTGTGTGTGTGTGTGTGTGTGTGTGTGTGTGTGTGTGCGACTTTTGCTGTAAGTCGGGGAAACCCTGATAGACGTGCTGCTAGACTTCTCCCCCAGAACCGAACGTTCAGTGTGGATCACGTGACTGGAGGAAAACTCTGGAGTACATACAGAATCTTATCTGCGTACGAACGCCGGTTTAATTACAAATTAAAGAGCACGGTTAGTATGAAGTGTGAGAAGAGTGTCCGAGTGTGTCCGCTGTCTCCATGCAGAAGCAGCACGTACAGTGGGAACACCAGAACTTGTTTGGAAGTTGCTTTCATTTGGGTCTGTACACGTAAATGTGTCACGCCAAACAGGAATTCAGCATGCACGAGCTGTCACGTGCTATGCAATCACTTTCTTGTGCGTTGCAAAAACTGACAGCGAGCAGAACGCTGAGACTTAACATCCGAAAATCTGTAGTTCGACATGTAATGCTTTAGTTTATGCACAGCACTGTTCGTTGATCTGATGATTTTGGTTTAGAACGTTGGTCGTATCATATAATCATCCAGTTCGTATATAAATTATACGTTTCTACGCCATGTCTGTATGGGTGGGTAACGCGCGCTTTTACGCGCAGAATAACTTCAAAGTTATATTGATTTAAGAGAATATCCGGTCATCGTAAACAACAGCGAGAGAGACAGAGAGAGAGAATTCCCACTCACTTATTGTGGTGTAAATAAATCACGTCACGTACCTGCAATCACAACAGGGGAGCGCTGTCCTCCTTCGGGCTTCACCCACATCCCCAACGTAAAGTTTCCTCTCGGGATTTCGTCCGCCGGTCTGAGGCGCAGTTGGTCTCCGCGTCCCGTGAAGTAAACCGCGTGGCCGTGCGCTAAAGACGCGGCGGAGACAGACGCGTCCTCGCTCTCCTCGACCGCGGAGGCGCGCCTGCGTTGGCGAGGCATACGACGCTCGAGTCCGGGCACGGAGCGCTTGCCGCGTGGAAGGCGGGTGGCGCACGCGCCCGGTACGCTCGCACGAGCCTCACGGAGCTTCACGAGCTCCCGCTTGGACCGGCCTTTCCTCCACACGGGGCCGCACTCCGACCCGACGCACAGGATCAGGATAATGAGGCAAGGAAGCCACGGCAGGAAAGTCCACACTTTCATTATGTTTTATCCCAAAAACAACAACAACAAAAAAAAAAAAAGAAATGAAAAAACGAGTTGGAAACGTGCGGGGAGGCACGCAAGTTCTAGATTTTTCCTTTCAGCAGCTGTCAAGGCGAAGATCCGAGTCCGAGTTGATCAAACCAAAGCACCGGCGCTCTTAATACGAGTCTTTATAAAGCATCACCATGCTCTTCATGCTTACCAAAGTGTGTCTTCTGTTCGAATCAGAGCTCGCCAGCGCGCTTGGCAGTGCGTTCATTTCTGCGCTTCACGTTGCCTTTTGAACGAATCTCCGATCCAAAGGGAGGGGGGGGGGTGACTAATAAGTAATCAATCAGAGTTGAGATAGGAATCGGAATCGAGCACCCCTAATCTCATCTCATCTCCCACCGAATGGATCTCCAGCAGACTGTGCGCTTTTTTTTTTTTTTATCCCACACGCAACACGATGTCAGAAATGCTGCACGCGTGCAAAAAGCGCGTCAGAAGGTCAAGAGCTTGCATATTGGGAATACAAGTCCTGAAAGTTGCATTTGGGTTTAAAAGTTGCGTTGCGCCGGGCGCAATAAGGTCAGCGCGCGCTGCAGCGGTTTAGGAGCATCGCTGAATCCTCACTGGGGCTTTCGGGTGCAGAGTACTGACTGACTGACAGACAGACAGACAGACAGACACAAACATGCAGGAAGAAAAAAACGGAAGGATAGAATGAAGGGCCGGTTGCGTTGCGTGGCGCGCGATGCTTTGCTTTTCTTTTCTTTGCTTTGCTTTGCTTTGTAGACTCAGGAGTTTCTGATTTGTAGTCCTTCCTACTCCTGTGTGCCGAACAGGGGGAAGTCGACTCGCACAGGTAAAAAGAAGGAAAGGCAGGAACACTTTTTGCCTGCCTCCTGAAGCGCTCTGGGGAAAGTGTGCATGCGCGTGTATCCATCTAGTGGCTACTATTTGCACATTTCACATCAGTGCCTTGGAAGTTCGGGGACTGGCGCGAGACGGTAAATAAAATCAGTGATTTGGGCCACAAGGGGAACAAAAGTAAAGCTATTTGCCTCAGCTTGATCAGACAGAGATTTACTCTTTACTAGGGAATCCTTTACGATTTATTTTAATCTTACACCTTGCTAGGTTTTAAATAAAAGAATATTAAAAACACCCCCAAGATACTAAAACTCAAAACACTTCATGCGAGATGAAAAAAAGAACACACAAAAGTAGGGCAAAAAAAAAAAAAAAAAAAAGCAGTAAAAAAAATAATCATGCAGGAAAAAAATTTAAATAGTTTTTAAAATCCCGTTAAAAAACATTAGCGGGAAATTTTGGAAGGGAAAATCCATAAATTCCCAGAAAGAATCCAAAATATCAAAGGTGGCACATGGAGAAAGAAAGAATCATGCATATGATAAATGAAATAAATCAATCAAATAAATGAGCAAATGTTCTCCATAGCAACTTTAAAACATCAATAAACTTTGAACGGATTTCAGGAAATTGTGCTGCAGGACTGAAACTAGCAGCATATTGTACCTGGATTAGATTTTATTCTAAAGGATTTCATGCATTCCTCCTGCCATCTCTTTACCCGCATGCCGCTTTCTATAACCATAAAGAGCAATAAAAAAAGGAATTTAGTGATCCTCTACTGATGACAGACCTGATTTCCTGTGCACCCGAGCTGTTTCTCCTCTGCAGCTCTGCCCGGCCTGTGTGCTCCATATGGAGGGGGATAACCTGTGGAATGTGACGCCATCTTTTCTTTTATTCTCCTTTTTTCTGCTTGTTTGGTGCAAACGAACAGCAGAGGATTGTCACTTGTCATAAAACCGCCCTGTTAAATATTTGTTCTTGGGACGGCTTTGTCACCTCACGGTGCGAGTCCACAGACTTCCTTTTGTACTTCATTGCTTGGATTTGCAGACGTGGTCTTAAGCATCTTGGTGTAGAAGCATGAGATTGCTGCTCTTCAGGTTTGGGCCGTTTTTTTTATTCATCATGTTTCTGTGACATGAAATAAGCCGAATTTGTTAACTATTAATCCCAGTGGTAAATTCACGTACATGCAAAGGAACTTATAACAGCGTACTTGGTAGACTGTCCAAAAAAGGGTTCTCTTTAAGAACTCACTAGTTAATGTGTTGGACTGATGATTATAATATTGACGGTTCAATTCCTGAAACCGTAAAGCTGCCACTACTGGGTCTCTGAGCAAGGCCCTTAACCCTCAACTTCGTAGTTGGATAAGAAAATGGCATAGGCGTCTGAAAAATGGCTCACTAAAAATATCCCTCTTGAAACTCTATTTAGGGGGAACTTAAAATATACAATATTTGAGATCTCCCAGAGAGAAATGAATACGTAAATAACCAGAATTAAGGAGGTCTTGCAAATAATAATGCAGCTATTTATTACCACTGAAATGAAAAATGACTCGAGAAAGCACTCGATCGGGAAACAAACGTATCCTCCTCCAGATGAACTAGACCTTGGTTTGCAGCGTTTGCCTCATAACTCTGGTGTAATACATGATTGAGCAATCTAAAGACACGAAAAGTCTTGAATTCTAAAAACCTCGAAAAATTCCATAGAACCATATCTTCCGACTCGGAAGGATTGGAGAGCGAGTGTGCGTTTGGTCACCGGCCAAACTGCGCTTGATAAATTCTGGTCTTTACATCTCTAATGATGTAATTACACCAGCGCTGATGAAGCGGTTTCTTGATGCCAAATTGCGCTTTGTGGTGGGCGTCAGCGTTCAATTTCCTGTCAGGGCCAGACAACAGTTGTGGCTACTTCAGCAGACTGGGTTGCTATTAGTGTGAGTTTTCCTTTGTTAATCATAAAAACCTAACCCTAACCCTAAAATCATAAAAAACACACGCTGGGCTCCAGAGTTAAAAACATGAAGCGTCGTTTTTGTTTAGTGTAAGATCCTTTCATTTTTTTCTGTAATCTAATCATGCTTTTGTCTAAAAAAAACTCAAGAATCTAAAGGACATTAAACATCTGAAATGTCCCATAGGGATGGATGGATGGATGGATGGATGGATGGATACTTTATTTAGCCCAGTTGTAATTTCCAGCAGTATACACAAACAATAAGGCAAGCAATAATGCTAAAAATGTAAAAATAATGCAAATCGCATTCTATACATTATTCATCTTGTATTAATCCAAGTACAAATCTTAAAATAGCACATCAGCAAAAAAAAAAAAAAACATTAAAAAAAGAAATAAACTATTCGACCTGACAATGATTAAATGAATTAGCTAAAGAGTTTGTACTCAAAACTTAAGCCAAGATTTCCAAGTAGAAAGAGAAGTTTATGTAAACCAGATGAACGCTGTATCAACATCACACATTCTCCTGAATGTTTTCTACCAGTTCGCTGGCGTTCCAGTCTGCCGACGGAATGGGGACACACTGCTAAGCCTGAATGATTGGGTTTGGGTTAAGGTAAGGGTTAACGAACGATTCCATTTCCACAAGTCTGATCTAAAACGATTCAGGACGCTGCTGGCTTTCAGTGTGACGCGTTTGTTTTTCACTCTGTGGGTTAACCTCACACGGAATTTTAACGATTGAGGATCAAATATGAGCTGATCCACAGAACAAGCGCTCGAGGCGTCTCAGAGAGCAGAAACGGGTTCGATCTCACTACTACTTACTCTGAACAAACAAACAATAAAAAAAATACATTGGGGTTTTTTTTTTGGACCATTTATGAACACATTCCCAGCTAACAAATTCATGTTGTGAGAACGTTGTAGGAACGCTGCGATGTGTAACGTTCCATAAAGTGAAAATATCCAGTTTGCGTAACGTTCCAACAACGTTGTTTTCTCTCAACATTATGACATCATTCCTCAAGTACGAATAGCGTCGCAAGGAAACGTTCCGACAACGTTGTTCGAAAGTTTACTCTCAGCATGATGATTACGTACGTTAACTCGTTATAACGTTATAAGAACGTTCCATAAGCATAAATTAAAGAACGTTTTGTCCGAACATTTAGACAACTTTTAAAGAATGTTAGCAAAAGTTGCGTTAACGTTCCCTTAGCTGGGATGCTCCAAGTAGGCTTAGGTGTACGGTGAACATCAAACAAGATGTCGACTTCCTTGATTATGATTAGTTAAGATACTGTTTTTTTGTTAGAACTACAATGCAATGTTTGTATGTTAGCATAGTTTCTGTATTTAGTTTGTCTATCCATCCAAACAACAATCATATGCTATAACTAGCTACCAGTTATACATAGTATAACTAGCCTAACTAGCTTTGTCTGGTTTGCGGTATGGATTAACTATTTGACGTAATACGAATTACAGCTACTGTTGTTAGTCTACGGAAGCTTCAATCCTGCTAGTTAACTAGTATTCGGTAGCTACCTACGTAACATGTAGCTAAGACCCCAGTTTAGTTCGATCTTTTGCTAAGCAATAAAATTAGCACGAAATAAGCAGCGACACTAAAACTAACATCTTTTGTTTAGTTTTTTTAAAGCACTTTTATGCCTCCTATAAACGTACGCTGTAATTATCTGGACGTTTTTTCACCGCGAGCGCGTTCGCTGGTAAACGGTTGCGATTATATTCTCCACAGACCTAACGGTCATTCGTCCTGTTTGCTTTATCAACATTTGCTCGTTGCCCGTCGGCCCCAACGGTGTCGAACATGCGAGGAATGCTGTGTGTGGTCACGCCGTCTGTCACTCATCTACAGCGGCCGCGGCTTAAGCGTATATGTTCAACAGCACCACTGTGTGTCAACATCTTCCCTGTTTACACATTTACCATGTGGTCTTGTTTTTCTTTCTTTCTTCTTTTTTTCCCTCTCATTCTTTCTGGGTCTTTTTCCCACAGAACATCATCTTCAAATACCATGACGGCTTTTACATCTCATCTGCTCCAGAGTGACAGATTAACTTGATGGATTAATGGATTATATATGTCCTTGTTATGTGTTACGCTCTTCGGCTCCGGGATCATAGATCATCCCACGAAGTGATGGTGGAAAGATAATCCGTGTGAACAGCAAGGAGCGCTTCAGAACCGCGGCGTGTAACAGCCTGGAAGTTTCGGTTTACTACAATATGCCCTTTATAGGAATGGTTTTGGAGAAAATTAACATTTTTTTCCCCCTTTGCACCAAATGTGGCCAATTTAGAGAGATGTTTTGTTGCTCAGCATGTGTTCTGTAGTTTTGCACTGAGACTAAAGTCTTTAGATTCTTACTATGAAGGATATTGTTAAGTTGTATAATTAGTTTTAATTATAAAAATAAAAATAGCAGGGGCTAACTATTAAAAGTCCTTAGACGAGTCCCAAATAATAATAAAAAATGAAAGATTCTGTGGCAAATACCACATGAAGACATTTAAGTCCACGAGAAGACGGACAAGTCTCCAGACAAATCACAATTAAAGACAGACAATTCCCAAGACAGGGTCCATGTGAGGAGAGACAAAGTCTCCAAACAAGCTACAATTAAAGACAGACAAGTCCAGAAACAAGTTCCAATGCAAGGAACTGGTCAGGTTACATCATGAGACTAGTCAGGTCTCAAAAAAACAAAAAAAAAAAAAACACAGTTCTTGCAAAGAAATACAAACCTTAAGACACGTCCCAGGTAGAGACAGACCCAAGAACGGAGAGACAACTCCAGAGAGGACTTTGGACTGAAAACAGGTAAAGTATAAATATACAGTCTAAAGACAGACAAGAGCCAAGACAAGATTGATTAGAAGACAAGCAATTACCGAGTACCAATTAGAGATATAAAAAGTCACCAGACATGTCCCAGTTAAACAGAGACATGTCCCAAGAGTAAACCCAAACGGACAAACCTCCAAGTAGAGACGTTCCCAAAGAAAGGGCAAAACAGTAAAACAGTAAGAGGAGCAATCAATATCCGTGTCTCTAGTAGACAGACGTGAACCGAGATATTCCTAAGACAGATACAGACAGACATTTCCTAAGACAAATTCCTAGTATGTTTATGTTTGCAGTATTTGGCAGATGCCCTTATACACAGCGACTAGCATCTCATTCGAACGCCTCATAGACTGTAAAAAAAAAAAAAAAAGATGGATGCCGCGACGCAGCTTCCTTCCATTGTAATAAACAGAACGTAACAAAACGCCAGTGGGGCCTGGACCCCCAGAAGCAGAAGGAGTCGTCAGTGGAGCCGGGAGGCAAAGCCAAGTTATCAATTCTCCGCCAAAACGCTCACACACCCAATCAATGCACCGTATCTAGAGCATATAATTTTCAGCTAAAATCAAACTTATCACAAAAACAAACAATTGAACATACATCCACGTGATAACAACGACCTTAAATAACATTACATTTTTCAGAAAATGTTATTGGACGCGTTATTCATTTTTTATTTTGATTCAATTCCCATTCGTTTAAAGAGAGGACGGAGTTTATGACCCGTATTGCATCCAGCCACCAGGGGGCGATCAAATACCCTGCAGCTTCACTTTTCGTGGCGTATGAGGCACACCCGGTACGACTGGGCAGTTGCGGGCTTTGCTGAAGGGCCCAGCAGAGGTAGATCGGTGTTAAATCTTCCTCCAATCAGCAGTCCAACACTTTAACCACTGAGCTCCCACTTGGAATAGTAGCTCAGTGGAATGACATGGAATTCCTAAGACAAATCCAAAGGTCAAAAGTTACAAAAAAAACAACAAAAAAAACAATTTCAAAAAGTTTATAGTTTTACATTTCAATAAATCCCGATTGCTTGCTTACGATTAATGCACGTTGACCTTTTACCGTTCCATATCACGCATGTTGGCGTTGCTGAATCGTAATTGGATTTCTTTTTACGGCTACACCATGCTGTTTCCAATAACTGATATAAAACAGTTTATAGGAACAAACTCTGATCTTATTGTTCATTGTATACTTAAAATGGTGTTATAACAGAACGAAGCAATCACGACAACAATTAACACCACGACAGACGCAGGTTTTAACGGATTCTTGGCACGCCGTCCACATGGAGGTGATTAGTGGTCTCATTAGTTGACTCATGTCGCGTATGTCACGATGACGTGCCGCCATAAAAACAAAGACTTGCTGACAAGTTAGCACGTCCGAGACACCGGATTCGTGACTGAAGCAAAGCAATGTGCTGACACTCGCTTCACTCCAGTCTGCTACACCGACGACACGGAACATGAAGTTACAGGGAGAACGAACGTCGTAAATACGGATAGGGTGGGGTTGAAATTTGAGCGTTGGTCCAATTAAGGCTGATTTTGAAGTGTAAGTGTGAGAAAGATGCCTGTAAAAACAGCCAGACATCACATGTTTCAAGCAATAAAACTTTCATTGAAGGCCAATTACAGCACGTTCACTTAGCGGTGACTCGCCGCTTGCGATATGCATCAGGGTCAGGAGCGTGAGCGCATATCCTGTCGCATGCTTCGCTTGATTTTTTTTGCAGTTCTGACTGATATGTTTTTTAGCACCGATACTAATATCAATTATCGATATAATCATGTGATCAATAACCGATATACAGAACCGATATTAAGGGATACTGAAACTAAAGGAAATAAATACATTTAACATTGTCATTTTTCTGATTTTGCTGATGTTGACTCGTCGCTACGATTTGGTGTGGGAAGTGGTTAAGGTGTTGGACTGCTAATCGTGGGTTCGATTCCCAGCACCACCAAGCTGCCACATCTGGGCCCCTGAGCAAGGCCCTTAGCAATATATTGACAGACTCGATAAAGAAGATAAATGTAAATCACTCTGTATTAGGGCGTCTGCCAAATGTTGTAAATGTAAACATAAATGGTGCCACAATAAAAGTTTTCCATGCAGGACCATATGCTGCCATATATATCGTTAGACCCGATATTAAAACCCGATAACCACTAATGAAAAGGCTTAATATCGGGGAAAATATCGGTAAAACCAATTATCTGACGACTTCTAGTTATGTCAATGGCTTTTTGTGGAAACATTCAAAATAGCATTAATTGTGGCAACGCACAACACAAGAAAACACTACAGTACATATTTCGCACCACTCAGTGTTAACTCATCTCTCTGTCATCTCCTTAGATCGGATCGGATTTCTGCCCCCAGCAGGATGTCGATTTTAATAAAAGCGGCGTCTTTAATAAATGTAAATGTAATCATCAGAGGCTTACTTTTGCACCCACTGTGCCATCAAACCTATGTTCATAGAAATAGCATAGTTGGAAATCATTCATTTGCATCAGACTAATGAGGTCTAGAGCGGCAGAATAATTAGACTTTATGCTGATGAAAACACAGCATGCTTTTTTTTTGTTCTACTTAAAATCGTTCACGTCTGCATTTTCTCATTTAAACGATGATGTTTCCTCTGAAAGGCCTCCAGTTTGAACGCCCAGTCATCAGATCATACACTACATGGAGAAAAGTATTGGAACAACTGCCCGTTACATTTATCAGTGTGCTTTGAACATCCTATAATAACCTTCAAACCTTTCCACTAGAGTGTGTAGCATGAATGTGGGGATGTGTTCATTCAGACGCGATAGCCTTAGCGAGATCGGACGCGATAGCCTTAGCGAGATCGGACGCGATAGCCTTAGCGAGATCGGACGCGATAGCCTTAGCGAGATCGGACGCGATAGCCTTAGCGAGATCGGACGCGATAG
>JAOUQX010000024.1:1300925-1313920 GCA_028566295.1 Liobagrus marginatus
CCCCCCCCCCCCCCCCCCCCCCCCCCCCCCCCCCCCCCCCCCCCCCCCCCCCCCCAGGTCCGGCTGAAGTGTTTGTTAAAGAATGGCCCATTGTGTTGGGAAGTAACCTCAAGTCCTGGTCCTGATATGGCCTTACATGGAGCTGAGCTCTCACACTGTGCCAGAACAGTGAGAACACATACTCCATTCCTGGCACAGATAAATAAACAAATACCCGACTATTTTGCAAATCTTATTATATATATATATATATAATATTTTTTCTAAATTGGTTGCAATAGAGATCGTGGAAAAGTGCCACAGATTAGCATCTGAATTACAGATACACATACATTTCTGAAGAATCATTTGCAATGTTAACTACGTTAATGCACTAAACATTCGGAGATCCATTAATATTGCCACCCCTGGAGGACCAGCTAAAATGTTCTCGGGGTATTTCCATGATTTCAGTTTTCAGGTTAGCATTAAATCCTCGTCAACAAAAGGTCAAGAATTAACTTGACTTCAAGACGAACTTGTCTTCTAAACATCCTTGGGATTCTCTCCATTTTAATATTAAGTGAGTAAGTGGTGGCTCATTGAGCAGAAGGTTGTGAGTTCAATTTCCAGGACCACCAAGCTGCCACTGCTGGGCCCTTGAGCAAGACCCTTGACCCTGGCCTGCTCAGTATAAATGTTAAATGTAAGTTTCTCATTATTACAGGATAAGGATGTCTGCCAAGTGCTCTTGAGATATACCAGTCATATGCTGCCTTAAAAGATCTTTTATTTCTTTATTTATTCTAAATATATTATATTATATAATATATTACATTTCTTATTTCTATCTATTATTTGTGTTTTGGTTTGTTGCTTATTATTAATGCAAAACATTGTATAGCATTAAAACATCATCTAAGATTTTAAACTAACTTCCAATGCATTAGGGTTAGGGATAGGGTTAGGGATAGGGTTAGGTCTCATTACTCCTTTTTTTGTTTTGTTTTTAGGGATTCGTTTAGTTTTATAATTAGACCCCCATGTGAATCCTTTGATATAAACCTACAGCGCCTTTGCATAATTATTTAACCCCAGTAAAACATCTTTTGTAATGTAATATATATTATATAGTACATGCGATCAGAAGTCACATAACTAATCAAATTTATCATTGTCTTAAACACACTTCCATTAAATGAATTCGTTAAGTTTACAGATCGTAATCTCTTTTGTTTTGTTTTTTTACTGTACGTGTGCAGGAAACCTCTTCATTATTTCCAGAAAGGGCTTGCATTTTCACCTCCTCCTATTCCTCTTAAACACCTCGTAAAGTGTACGCTGTGTACACAGTGTTCCCGATAAGCACGAGGTTCCGATGACGATCAGGGAGAAGTGAGCATGGAAGTAAACAGATCACTGCTAGCATGCGTTCAACGGGTATTAGCGTAATACAAGACCAGGGGCTGGAGATTACAATGATATACAACAGCACAGAGAGAGAGAGAGAGAGAGAGAGAGAGAGAGAGAGAGAGAGAGAGAGAGAGAGAGAGAGAGAGAGAGAGAGAGATTAGATGAATGCTAAATGCTCTTGAAGGACGAATTGTAATCCGAATATAGTACACAGCGTACTATATTTTGAATACAAAGTCAAAATGGCTTACAATTTCCTATTACAATATTACAAGAAACCAAACTATTACATTTTTCTAGTTCTTTTTAAATGAAAAGTAATTATAAAGTATGAGCACCATATGGTGGTGGTGGCTCAGCGGTATAAGGCTCTGGGTCAGTGATCAGAGGATCGGGGGTTCAAGCCTCGCACCAGACAAGCTACCATCATTGGGTCCTTGAGCAAGACCCTTAACCTCACTTGCTCCAGGGGCGCCGTT
Organism: Liobagrus marginatus; assembly: GCA_028566295.1. NCBI lineage: Eukaryota > Metazoa > Chordata > Actinopteri > Siluriformes > Amblycipitidae > Liobagrus > Liobagrus marginatus. The sequence continues at coordinate 1,302,797 of JAOUQX010000024.1, forward strand.
TGTTCTGGCTGACCCTGCGCTCTGACCCCAGTGTATTCTGACAGGCATGCTGGGATATGCGGAAAATAAAACATTTCACTGCATGTATGTGTATGTGAGAAATAGGATCTGAAAATGTCAGTGATCTTCTATTATTATTATTAAAGTACAGTGGAAGCTCTCATAACGAGCATAATTCGTTCCAGAATCTTGCTCATTATGTGAAACACTCGTTAAGCGAAACAAATTTTCCTATATAAATCAATGTAAAACGCGATAATACGTTCCATGCGGAAAAAAAAGTATTTTTTAGTTTTATTTTTAACGTTTATTCAAATAAAATGACATACTTATAAATCGTTAAGGATCGTAAAAACCTGGAATGCGATTTCGATTTTGAAAAAAAGCAATAAAAAAAATCGAAACTAGCTTATTATTTATTCCTCCCCTTTCTGCGTCACTCGTTATGCGAAATGTCGCTCGTTAAGGGAGCAATTTTTTTCACAAATTTTTTGCCTCGTTATGCAAATTACTTGTTATGAGAGGTTCCACTGTAATAAAAAGTGCAATTACAGTGTCTGCACTTAAAGCTTAAAAATCGTCAAATGCACCTATTTGGGTTAATATAATATTGTAGTATAATAGTAAATGAATTGTTCTAGATTACATAGATACATTTGTGATAATTACTTTTTTCAGTGAAGATATTTCAAGGACGTACAGGGACACCATTTTTATTTTTGTTCTATTTGTTTGTTTTAGTTTGTTCTAACTTATTTGGTTAGACACATCCAAGAAATCATACTGCAGCAACGAAGTTCCTGGTTACAGCTATAACTAGCTAACAACTTTCGCTAACGTTCTTTAAATGTTGTCTAAATCTTCGGACAAAACGTTCTTAAATAACGTTGGTGAAACGTTCTTATGACTAGAACCTAGAACAATATTGTCGGAACGTTTCTTTATGACGTTAGTCGTACTTGAACGTTGGAACGTTAGAACTTTAGACATCGCGCTCCTAGAACGTTCCCGCAACATGAATTTGTTAGCTAGGATACCGATAAATTATTAGTCCCTTCCCAGACTTCTTCGTTTTTGGCTCTGGCGGCATGTCAGCAGCACTAATCCGCATGTTTTAGATTGTATAAATTCTTATTATCGCCACCAGTTCCATTCGGCTCCGGTATGCCATCGTCAGGCTTCGTCTTGCCCTCGACCACATCAGCGCCGGTTCTCACTGGGTCAGAACAGCTGCTGTAATGTGGCAAACCTCAACGGCGTGAGACCTCGCTTTTCAGAAGAGCAGAAACCTGAGAACGGCTGTTACCCATAATCCCACCAGGGTCAAAAGTGCTATGAAAATAAAATGGCTAATCTTAGTGCTCGGAACATGAGAACCAAAATACCCGAGGGAATGTGTTCCGCAGGACGCGTTAGCAATGCCAACAGGGTGAGGAGGGAAATCTTGCCGCGGTACGCATGCGGCTATCCTGAACTTTCCTCCATATATTTTATTCCCTACAAAGGAATCTGGGATGAATATTATAGCCAGACGTTTATCCTACTGCAAATGCATGCAGTTTAGTCTGGTTATAGTGTTTGTTTGTTTGTTTGTTTACAGCGTCTCTTTAACCCTACAGGGAGGCGGGACGGCTATCTACTCTAACACACCAAACACAAACGCATGACAGGAAGTTCATTAGAACGTCAAGATCTGAGCTGTCAGAAAGATTTAACTACAGTCGTTCCCAATAGCGACGTAGCAATAGGGCAGTGAAGGCAGGAATTTGCCTGGGGCCCCATATTTTGAGCTCATTTACATAAAATCAGAAATGTTAATATTAATGTAAGGTTTTTAAGGTGACAATCCATGAAGATGAAAAAATATGAAGATGAGTTTACTGTATCTTGAAGATTGTATTGTTTTGTATCGTGATACAAATTGAACGATGAAGATGAAGATTTGATGATGAATTTTGTATATTGAATAATAAGCGCTTTGATGTTTATCATAATCAATAAACCATAAACAATTTAAGTACTGTTAGATGTGTTTTGACTACTTTTTGTATGTTATATAATTATAACCAAAAAAAATCTTTTAGAAGAGCCTCATTGATTCATTTTTCCTGTGGCCCCCAGTTAGTGTGGGTTTGTCTCTGGGTCCCACATTTATAAGACAGCTGGATCTAACTGGATATAGCTGAGATTTTTCTTTGCAGATTCTTTCAAATGTGTGTGTTAGTTTTTTTTTCTAGACAATTTCACCTGAAAGTGTGTAAAGTCTCAACATATTGACTCGTTTCAAAGTGTTGACTCTTTTAAACGTATGCTTTGTTTCAAAGCAGTCACTCATTTCCCTAAGTGACCTGTTGCAAAGTATCGACCCATTTGCCTTCGTGATCTGTTTCAAAGTATTAATCCATTTACCTCAGTGACTCTTTTGTAAGAACTGACCTAATTACCATATCAACTTGTTTCAAAGAATCGATTATTTTTGCCTTACAGAGTCGTTTGAAAATATTGATTCTTTTGCCTTTTAGAGTCGTTTGAAAGTATCGATTCGTTTGCATTATAGAGTCATTTCAAAATATCGATTCTTTTGCCTTATAGAGTCGTTTGAAAGTATCGATTCGTTTGCATTATAGAGTCGTTTGAAAATATCGATTCTTTTGCCTTATAGAGTCGTTTGAAAGTATCGATTCGTTTGCATTATAGAGTCATTTGAAAATATCGATTCTTTTGCCTTATAGAGACGTTTGAAAGTATAGATTCTTTGGCTTTATAGAATTGTTTGAATGTATTGATTCTTTACCCTTATAGAGTCATCTGAAAGTACCAATCCTTTTGCCTTATAGAGTTGTTTGAAAATACCGATTCTTTTGCCTTATAGAGTTGTTTGAAAGTATTGATTCTTTAGCCTTATAGAGTCATTTGAAAGTAACGATTCTTTTGCCTTATGGAGTCATTTGAAATGATCCATTCCTTTGCCTTTTAGAATCGTTTGACAGTATTTATTCATTTGCTTTATAGAATCATTTGAATGTATCGATTCTTTTGCCTCCTCTCAAAGTAACGACCCGTACGCTTGAGTGACTCATTTCAAAGTGTCAACTCATTGACATTAGCGGCTTATTTTAAAATATGAACTTATGGAATGATGACTTAACCTTCCTTAAGAGGGAACCTGGATATGGGTTTAACTTTTCTGTGGAACTCTCGACTTCTTCTCAAACCCCTTCTTGAAACATCATACCACTGCACATGTTTATTCTGTTGCTATTGCATGCATTTAATTTCCACAGCTGATCCCTGTCCTCCTGTGTGTTTACAGCGTCCTGAGGGACATCCGGGACACGACAAGGCAGCGCAGGTCTCTCTGGCGCACCAAACGCAAACACATACACACTGGGGAGGAAGTCGGTTAGCTCGCTCCACTACATCCTGTCATAAAGCTCTCAGCGGCGTGCTCGACCGGGCGCCTTAACTCCGTCCAGCTGTTCGACAGACGCATCTGCGGTCAGCACTAATGCATCTATTTACTAGCATTTCCCTAAACAGATCGTTTACAAGTTTCAAAATATATAAACCGTCTTTGCGCTGGGAGGTCGGAGTCGTGGGACGGATGAGATTAAAGCATGCATCCTGCAGATATGACTCATCGTCATGAAAGGAAAGGTCTGCGACGGATATCGTCGTCTTTTTGGGTCTAACAATGAGTTGTAGCATGTCGAAATTCGGTGTAATACTGAAACAATAGCATGGACACAATAGAATATCCTGCAATCCTGCTTAAAGCTCGGGATTGTTGTTTGGAGGAGAAGGGTTCAAGCCTTAGCACTGTCGAGCTTCCATTATTGGGCCCTTGAGCAAGGCCTTTGACTCTCTCTCCTCTAGGGGTGCTGTATCATGGCTGAACCTGTGCTTTGATTCTAACTTCAAAATCTGGGTTATGTCACAAAAAATAATTTTACTATGCAGTAATAAAGGCTTATAATCTCCTATAAACGTTTCGAACAAAGATTTCATTTCTCATAACATTCTAGAACGTTCCACAACTTACCAGCACACAATTAAAAAAGATAAACATATAAAAAAAAAGTAAAAAATATAGAATTTTTTGATATCTAACGTTATCGATACGCTCCCGTGTCATATTTTTTGTCAAATTGGTTTGCCAAAAGTTTTGTTCCTTTTTAAAGAAACCCCAAAATGATTCGTTAATATTCTAAAATGATTCTTATTAACATTCCTTCATAGCTGTTTAGCTACCGCTAGTCTTGTGGGTGTGGCCTGTCCACCATTTTCTGCTGTAGCGCTAGCAAAACTGCTAGTTTGATTTGCTAATTACATGCTAGGCTTGGTCCTTATTAGCACGATTAGCAACGCAAGCTAACTCCACAATCTACGTTCACATATAGGTGCCAACAACCTTCTTTTTCACCTTTATTTTACTTTGTAACGTCTCTCTAGCCATTTAATGGTTAGTTATATATGATTGCTATGTTTTCGGATCAGTAAATGGGAGCTAGCTGGTTTCAGTAGAAATGGTGTAAATACACACTCGCTACAAAGACACACAGCAATCTGCACACGCTTCCATCTCAGATAGATGAATGATCTCCATGCTTTCGGGTAATCCTCTGGAACAATCTGATCTCGAACACATGCTTTACGTGGCTAGCATTCAGGCTGTTTGGGTGCGAGTGCTGCAGTGCGTCATGGGAAATGTCAGTTAAGAAAAATCTTCTCCTGACAGAGAATATAAATAAATATAGAATCTAGTCCGTTATGAAGGACTTTACACGCGGCATTGCGTTGTTATTTAACAAAGGGAAATGTAATAATCATCGATGGTTAACAAAATGTTGCCTGATTGCAAAGGTTTACAGCTGCTGTAGCAGAAGTGACGCGATAACATTTGTACATTTGTCTGTTGGGGGTCCTGGGATTCAAACTTACAACCTTCAACCAAACAACACTCTAGCAGCACCTTGAACACTGACCTACGGCAGTGCTTCCGTGCTAATCTTAAAGTTCAAAGTTCAGTTTATTGGTCACATGCACATCATACAGTACAACATACAGTGAAACTCTTTGGTTCCGCATATCCCAGCATACAAATGTGAACGCTGGGGTCAGAGTGCAGGGTCAGCCAGAATGAACGGCGCCCCTGGAGCAAGTGAGGTTAAGGGTCTTGCTCAAGGACCCAATGATGGCAGCATGTCTGGAGCGGGGCTCGAATCCCCGATCCTCTGATCACTGACTCAGAGCCTTACCCACTGAGCCACCATCACCCTAACTGAGCCACCATCATCATAATCCTATGAAAGAACTTGTTTTCTTGTCATTAGCCAACACAAAATGCATAAATATATGGACACAATGGAATCCTTTAAGAAGTAAAAATACTTCCAGGACTAAAGATCTGACAGCACGCCGTTATAGAAGAATAATCTACTACTGCTTAATATAAAAATGCTATACACACCATCTAAATATCGACTATATCTATAATATCTACTATATCTATAATATCTACTATATCTATAACATACTCTTAATAGCTTATTCTCTGGACAACTGCATCTTTAACTGAGTGTGGTGCCTACTTCCTGTTCCACAAGGCAGTCTGGGTAATTACCTTCCTGTTATTACATCATTCTTCCTGCTCGTACCTTTCCGTTTCTCTCCGTCCATTCTTTATCGGCCATTTACCGTCAACAAAATCAGCTCCCTGAGCACAATGCGCGTTCCCGTCCGACTTCTCCGAGACATTGGGAATGTTTGGTTCTGGGTTTCCTCGCATTGTGTCGGGTGTGTGTGAGTGCAGCAAGCAGGAGATGACCTCTTTCTCCCAAGGGTAAAAGGTCTTACAATGGCGCAATCCATTTTGATATTAAGAATAAAAATGAAATGTGTGTGTTTTTAAAGAAGTGGTTCTAGTAGGATTCAAGGAGGCCATGTGAAGCTGTTGTGTTGAATAAACATGTCATAAGCTCACCTCTTGTTACGCCTGTTAATGAATAATCAATGTAATGTGGTGAGGAAGGATGAGTGATGAAGTCATCTATTGAGTCACGGACTTTTACAAAATATGTCTAACGTTAGAATCCAGTCAGTGTGTAAATCGGATCTGGTTCTGTTCATTATTTAAGAAAATCAGTTGCTTCCCAAGTCCAGGCTCTTTCTATCTCAAAACTGGATGACGTCAACACACTTCTCTGGAACCTTCTTACGAGCTCCATCAAAACCTCTGTAGATGATTCCAAATGAAACAGCAGTTGTCGCCTATTCAACCCGGTTCTTATCAGGTCATGATGCTCTCAGCCTGGAACTCAACCCATCATGACCTCATACCTCAACCTGTGGTTCATGTTTCATCACACAACCTCTGACCAGGAGGTTGAAGATCCAACGCCTGGCATCACCGACAACAACGTTTCAGCCTCAATCAAAAAAGGTTACTATCGTCATTTACGCTTTGTTAACTGTATCCTTCATGGTCCTGCCTATGACTGTTGCATTGTTTAGCAACCACAACTATCATACACACACATACACACACACCACCGGATGTTCAATACACATGAGCAATTGCTTACTCAATGAGCGTCAAATACCAGAAGGATAAAAGTTCAACGATAATGAATGCATTTATTTGTGTGTGTGTGTGTGTGTGTGTGTGTGTGTGTGTGTGTGTGTGTGTGTGTGTGTGTGTGTGTGTGTGTGTGGTGTGAGAGAAAGACATGTCTGTCTTAGCTTCCTGGGGTCTGTGATATTATACATATATTATATATTTGATATTTAATATAAATGTTATTTAATATTGAAATTATAAATATATTATTATTATTATTATATACGTATATTATATATAAGGGACATGCTTCCTTTGTTTCTGAGGGTTTTGAAAGCATTATCAGACACAGAGAAGCAATTAAGAAAAGGAAAGCCACAGGAAGCACGGGAAAAGCGTGTCCCAGAGCAGTCATGGGCATGGAGGAATTCCGTCTCTGTTCCGCCCAGCATTCCGGGTTCCACTTATATTCCAAGATAAAGTCCTGCTCTTGGGTATATTTAGTAAGCGGCGTTTTATAATAACCACAGACCAACAGTATATGTAGATAAAGAGCGCTAATATCAGCCAACGGGAAGGACCAGGAATCCTATTCGGATGTGTTAATAATGTTCTATTTGAATATCTATGAAAGGCATGTCGGAATTTCCTATGAATGTTTTTTTTTGCACAGGTTGTTATATACATAATCTTTAGCTAGGAAACCGCTAGCATGAGGAGAAATTTATGATGGAATGCTGTGCTGGTGGTAGCTCAGTGGTTAAGGTGTTGAACAGTTGATCAGAAGGCGTGGGTTAAATTCCCAGCACTACCAAACTGCAACTGTTGGGTCCTTGAGCAAGGCCCTTAACCCTCAACTGCTCTGTTGTAAGTCATTCTGAATAAGGTACGAAGTCCTCTTTAAGTTTTACGAGCAGCAGTGTGTATCCTAACAGCAGCAGTGTGTATCTTGAGAACAGCACCATGTGTCCATAGATTAACAATGTGTATCCCCCTCCACAAGTCACTGATTCCGCTCAGTCATTAGTTACACTGACAACTATTTTTACCCTCAATCTGGGGTAAGTGTCGGGTCTTTCTTCCTTTGTTGAAGGTGTTTATGCTGCAACATTCATCTCCCTGTGTTAGTAACAGAGTTGACAGACCGGGACGCAGAGACGGGGAAAAATAAGGGACAGGAAATAAAAGTCAAGAGAATAGAAAAGGACAGAGTAAAGTGCACAATGCAAGGACTGACTGAGGGTCAAATTTAAATCTTATTTATCACATACACATAGTGAAATGTTTTTATTCTGCATATCCCAGCTTATTAATTAGAAGGTTGGGGTCAGGATGCAGGGTCAGCCAGAACGAACGGTGCCCCTGGAGCAACTGAGGTTAACAGTTTTCTCAAGGACCCAAGGCTTGAACCCCAACCCTCTGATCACTGACCCAGAGACTTACCATTGAGCCACCACCATCCTCAAGGACATATTGAAATGTGACAGAGTGAAGGACAGAGGACATGAAGATCCTGAAGGACAGGCTATGAAGTTAGGGACAGGAAGAACACGAAGGACAGACGGGACATGAAATGACAGTGAAGGTCAAAGAGAAGGTTGGATTGGTTAGTGAGGGTCCAAGTGCAGGTTGAGCTTCTGTCAGTGAAGCGAACCTTTCACTTGGAAAGAAGGCAAGAAGGAAGGAAGAGAGTAGGGAAAGAGGTCACTAGGAAATGGAGAAAGGAAAAGGAATTCGTCAATTCTTGTCGGTTTTTTCTACCGTCCTGGAACATGTGAAAAGTTTATCTGTCTGATTTAGTAACAGATATGGCAGACCGCATAATGCGGGAAAGTGTAAAGGACAAACTGGAGTTCAGGGTCAAGGACAGAATGAGGCGAGGAGGACAGAAAGGTCTGAGTGCATAGAACATGAAGGACAAGGTTCAGGTCACAGTGGAGAGTGAGGGACGTGGGGGACATGTAGGTCAGAGTGAATGGCATGGTGAAGGTTAGAGAAGGTTTAAGTGAAGTGGGGAAATGGTAGCTCTTCCTTTTCCCAGCCCCTCCAAGCTGCCACTGCTGGGCACCTGAGCCAGGCCCTTCGGATAAATGTAAGTCTCTCTGGATAAGGGCGTCTTGCCGAATTCCAGTAATGCACAAACCTTCTCTCGTCTCTCTTGCAGAGAAGAAAGGAAGATGAACGCGAAGGAGGAAAACCACTAGGGAATAGAGGTGGGAACAGAAATTCTGCAACCCCACCCAATAACAGCAGCACAATACCTGATCCCGTTGACTCTTTTCTTACATTACATTACAAACTGTGACTAAATTACATATGCAAGAGGCGCTTGAGGAGGAACTCACCGGTAAAACAGCATGAAGGAAAATGTTCCTGTTCTCGCGCACACACCACACACACCAAATGTCCCACAAACACACACTCATAAACAAATCAGATCCCCACTATCACTTCTCAATGTGTTTGCCATCCACAAATACTGACACCATGACAACAGAGTGGTAAGAGGGTCTACCTTATGGTAAGTCTACACACACACACACACACACACACACACACACACACACACACACAGACACAGAGCATCAGTGACATCGCTATACACTTAGCAGACCTCTGCCTGCCTCCATCTATTCTGCCAGATCCATATTGGCAACGATTCTGCTATAGCAACCAGGACACACACACAGGAAACACTAAAAAGCAAAGGGCACCGTGTGTCTGTGACCTCCATGAATTATATCATTACGACAGTGTGTGTTATAGACACTGTAAACTCCTCTGTGGCAATATGCGTAACATACAGTACGTACTGCAGGAAGAGTTGTGTGTGATGAAATGACAAGAAACGGCTTAGATGTTCAGATTCACACACATCATGTGAGGCAAGAACCAATAATAAATCGGTGGTAAACATTAGTGAGACCTCCAGAGAGAATCACATACGGTGAATCAACTGGGAATCAATAAGTCAATCAAAGAAGAATCAATGATAAATCAGTAAAGATTCAATGATGAATCAAAAGTGAATCAATTAAGATTCAATGAAGAATCAAAAGTGAATCAATTAAGATTCAATGATGAGTCAATGATGCACAAATAGCGATTCAGTAACGAGTCAATACTGAACTAATAAAGATTCAGTGAAGTATCAATCCTGAGTCAACAGCGATTTAATTTAGTAATAATTCTGAATCAATACTGATTCGATTAAGAATCAACCGTACATCAATAGTTATTTCATGATAAATCAATAGTGAGGCAATACAGATTCAATATTGATATTGACTCTGATTCATTGGTAATTCATTGAAGTTTATTGCATCATAAATCATCATAAATTAACAGTAATTCAAAAGTGAATCGATGTAAGAAAAACAAAAATCCAGAGCAAATCAACAGTGATTCAATGATGAATCGCTAGTGAATTAATTGAATGGTGAACCACTAGTGAACAATTGAAGGGTGAGTCACTAGTGAATCAATTGAATGGTGAATCACTAATGAATCAATTGAAATCAGTTAATTTGATGCACTAAGGGTAAATCAAAGATTTACTGACTTCTATATCAATAACCAACCAGCAAGGAATCGATAATGACTCAATGGTGAATGAGCACAAAATGAAAGAGAACATATTTCCTCACACAAATCTCTATGTAATCTGTTAGCATAGAAACAATAACTTATTAGCATTCTGTAACACGACTCCAGTCCATCTAATCGATCAGAAGGTCGGACATATTCCTTCCACATGTCTTCTTATGTTTTTATGCTGACAGACGATGTGCTAATCCAGGATCTTATCCATTCCTAAACACAGAGGTTTCATGAATTTGTACCTTCACACTTTAAGTGCTGGCGGAAGCCAAAAGCACACGGCGCTGAGGGATCACCTGCGCGGTAAAACGCTGCTTCTTAAACAGATTGTAAATAAACCGTTTCTAATTACCTCTGGATGAGAACAGAAGATTGTTAAGTGATTAGAGACGGTGACTTAATTTGGATTGGAATCAGGCATATGTTAGTCCATTATGGGCTAGCATTCTGATGCTAATTACATACTTAGCAGGGGATTTGAAATGCCTGTGACTCAGTAAGAAACAATATGTTTGTAGCTCTTGTCATAAATGCTCTTTCTGGAGGAGCTAGTTGCTAGCCAGGACTCTTTTTAGCATACATCTTAAAATGGAAATGCTAATTAAGTGGCGCTCGCTATAACAGACGTTATGTAAGCTTTTGTCAAGTTAGTAATAAGCAGGAAGGAGATTGAAGCAGAGCAGCGGGTTCTTTAGAGAACAGCTTTTATAATCCTGGAAGACGTGTGCCACATCGCAGAATAATTATGTGTGAGAGGAGATGTTTAAGAACCCTCTAGACTGCTAAGGGCTATTATTAGCCTAGCTAAACTAAACGAGGTGGGATGTGTTTGACCTGACATGACTTAGCACAGTGAGCGGTGTGTGCCTGCAAAAAAAAAAGAAAGAAAGAAAGAAAAAAGAAAGAAAGAAAGAAAGAAAGAAAGAAAGAAAGAAAGAAAGAAAGAAAGAAAGAAAGAAAGAAAG
>JAOUQX010000024.1:1382757-1393724 GCA_028566295.1 Liobagrus marginatus
CATGTCTGGAGCGGGGCTCGAACCCCCGATCCTCTGATCACTGACTCAGAGCCTTACCCACTGAGTCACCATCACCCATTAATGCTACGTGCTAAATAAAAAATGTTTTTTAACTTCAGGAAGTACCTGTACGTATTAACTCAAATTTAGTTCGTTCTTAAGTAGCATGCTTACGTCGACTTGGACTGGAAGAACTTAAGTGTTGTACATGGAGCCCTGAACTCATCCCCACGGAACACCTTTGTGTCGGATGACCCGTCTGCCCTTATTCTACAATAGTATAGTACTATGCCAACGATCTGGTATGCCTTTCTTTTCAGTCAAAGGACGGACATATGATGTGAAGACCCTTTTTCTGGAAGACATTTTGCGGACCACTGGCTACACAAGCAAGGAAATGACCAAATATAAGGCAGAGATACTAAAAGGTGAGTCATGCTACACTTTTCTGCAAGTACCTTGAGCAAAACTCAAATTACAGAAACTGTTTTTTTTTTTTTTTTTTCTTGAAATATCTTTACCGATCTTAATGAGTATTATTTATTTGTATTCTATTTTTTTTTTGCTCCAACAGTGGTTGCACTTTGTTTATTTGTGTCCTTGTGTGCATGTGCTTTGCTAAGCAGAAGCGAAGCAGCAGACGTCTCTTACAGAGTGGTGTGCGGTGAAAGCGGACAAATCCCCGTCCGAGCCTCAGAAGAACCGTCATTCTGACGGTGTCCCGCAGGACAACGACCTGCTAGACAATGGAGGAGACAGTGTCTTTAGCCAGATGGTAAATTCCGCCTCCACAAGAGCAAAATATCAATAAGTAAATCAACGTGGAACAAAAGCACGTCGTTTTTGCCTGTACTTCCAGAGCGAGAAAGACGCGACCTTGCTGGACCCGTGGCTTGTGAAGGAAATGGACGATTGCATCTCGGTCATCTTCCTGCAGCAGGAGGCTGGTGCCTTTGTCCAGCTTTTTAACTTGATTGTCAACGAGAACGTCAGCGGTACTGTGCTTTTTTGATCTTGACTCACGCTCGCGTACACAGCTTTAAATGCTACTTAAAGGTGACAGGCTTACCACGGCACATCACGTTAATGCGCTTGTGCCCTATCCAGTGGACTACATGCACAGAGAAACAAGTGCCACGCCTCTGATGGTGGCCGCAGGGAGAGGCTTCATCAGCCAGATGGAACAGCTCTTAAGCATGGGGGCCAACGTGCACCTCAAAGCTTCTAATGGCTGGTGAGGACAAAGCTGAAGTTAATATTCAATTCATAATCTTTAAAAAAAAAAAAAAAGTATGTGTAAGGAACCGCACACTGCATTGCAGTGTGTCGGCGGAAAATAATCTGTTCTCACCCTATACCACCAAACAGATTATAATTCTGTTTCATTCTGTGCACCATTCACAAAACATGTACTTGTTATACTTAAACAAGCATTTCCCTCTTGTGTGGCTTTGTCTTGCGATTAATAATTAAAATATGAATGCCTTCTCTAAAAAAATTCATTCTTTTATAAATGTATAATCGGCATCTCCCTACCAAACATGTGCTTATGTTGGGCCTCCAATATATACATACTTCAGGTGCATTACTGTAATTAATAATGGCAAATGGATTTACTGACAATATTTACTTATTTTTTTTAATGTTTTTTACAGGACTGCTCTTGATTGGGCTAAACACTTTAACCAGACCGAAGCTGTAGATCTGATCGAGTCACACATGTGAGTACCTATAGCATTTTATCAAATGACAAGATTTGAATAATACTGTTTACATTCAGTCAGGTTCACGCACACTCATTTGTTCCTCCTCACATAACTGTAAATCCTTTTTATTTTTTTTATTTTTTTTGGAACCTCAACGTTTACTCCGTAAAGGAATAGACTGCCGTTTTGTGTGTCAGTTTTGGACATCATTTGCTCCTCTGTGCAGCTCGACGCTGGAGGCATGTCACCTGGACGAGTCGTCCCTGGTGCAGTCCGCCAGCGGTGAGCTCAGCGCTCAGGACCAGGAGTTGCTCAAAGCTTACCACCACAGCTTTGATGACGAGAAGGTAGACCTGGACCTTATCATGCACCTGCTCTTCAACATCTGTCAGAGCTCTGATGAAGGTGACGGTGGGGTTGAGTGGCATGCATGCAACCCAAAAACTTGTCATTTTCCAATTGTCCAAGTGTGGTGCCATAGCCGCAGCCTAGAAAATAATTTTCTTGGTTAACATCTGTTTTCCTGCTGCTTTAAATCGAAAAGCAGAAAACAAAAAGTGTGTGTGGTGTCTTGTTTTTTTGGTCGCCAGGTGCCGTCTTGATATTTTTGCCAGGATATGACGAGATCGTTGGACTGCGAGACCGTATTCTTTTTGACGATAAACGATTTGCAGATCATCAGCACAGGCTTGTTTTTTATTTTTCACCGTTTTGAAACGTCGTCTAAAGTACACAGCATAAAAAATATTCATGCATAATTTACTTGAAGTATTCTGTTTCTGTCCAGGTACCTGGTGTTTACACTACACTCCAACATGCAGACCTCAGATCAGAGGAAAGTTCTTAAACCAGCTCCATGCGGGCTTCGTAAAATTGTAGGCAAACCCCTACCGTAATTTCGCACCCTCCTCCATGCTAATGTTTCGTACTCTCTCATCATGGCGGATTTCTTCTTTTCTCCCCCTGTTAAGATTCTGTCGACTAACATTGCTGAAACAAGCATCACTGTCAACGATGTTGTTTTTGTTATTGACTCTGGCAAGGTTAAAGAGGTAGTACTTATAAATATATATATATATATATATATCTACCAATCCTTTTATGTTTTGATTATGTTAATACGTTTTTAATTGGTTGGTGTGTTTTTTTTTGGTGACAGAAAGCTTTTGATTCCCTGAATCATGTGACCATGCTGAAGATGGTTTGGATATCAAAAGCAAGTGCACTACAGCGTAAAGGAAGGTGCTGTGGAGATTTTATAACAATCACAAAATTTCTTATCTTCAATGCTAATATTTTTCGATAACAACAATAAAAAAATAGCCTTTGATGGACAGGTTCAGACCCTTCGGAGTCTTCCCAGGCCCAGCCTGATGCTATCAAGCCCTTTAAAATGGATTCAAACGCTTTACACTACAACTTCTAAGCAACACTGGTAATAGACCATGTGCTCGCTCTACATTTTAATATATTTTGTTTTCTCTGTGTTTCAGAGCTGGACGTTGCAGGCCAGGCATCTGTTTCCATCTGTTCAGCCGACTGCGCTTCAATAACATGCTGGAGTATCAGATCCCTCAGCTGCTACGTATGCCTCTTCAGGTATGACCTCACCTGGGTAGAAATAAGAAGAGTTGTAGTTTTCTCTCTCTCTCTCTCTCTCTTGCGCTCCCTTTCATAATCTGTTTTTTTTTTTATGTTCTAGGAACTTTGTCTTCACACTAAACTTTTGGCCCCTTTTACCTGCTCCATTGCTGAGTTTCTTGCCAAAGCCCCAGAGCCACCGCACTTGCTTACTGTAAAGAATGCTGTGCAGATGCTCAAGGTATTTACTATGACTGTTCACCGAGATCACATTCTACACCGTTCCTCTATACTGTGTTATTAAATTGGACTAAAGCTGATGTCACAGAGCCAAATGTACTGATCCAGTCCAGAACATCCAGACTTGTTTCTGTTCTAGCTGCAAGCCCCCCCAAGACAAACCACTTTATACAAAATGTATCATTTTAACCCTAACCGTACAATCATTGTGTTTTATTTTAAGACCATAGACGCCATGGACCCATGGGAGGACCTGACCGAGCTGGGCTACCACCTAGCCGACCTGCCCATCGAGCCACACCTAGGGAAGATGGTGCTATGTGCAGTGGTGCTGAAGTGCTTGGACCCGATCCTCACCATTGCCTGCATGCTGTCTTACAGGGAACCGTTTGTGCTACCAACTCAGGCATCACAAAAACGAGCCGCTATGCTGTGCAGGAAATGCTTTTCCGCAAACACTTTTAGTGATCACATGGCCTTGCTCCGGGCCTTTCAGGTACTGTACCTGCACTTTCTGACAGTTTAGCAAACAAATCTACATACTGATTGTGTATTACAAAATGCAGCAGGGATTTATTTTTATTTATTTTTTATTATTTTTTTTAAAGTCTTGATGAAGTTTAATTTGGATTTGTTTCTCTTTTTGAAAGAAAAAAAAATGAATAAAAAAACTAGAATAACATGTTTGCTTTGACACTGAAACATCACACATATTTAATCGGATATTGGAACATGGCTTTAATTTTGGAGTCATCAGCTGTTAATACACCAGCAAAAGTTAGTCTCGTGCGAAATTCAGATTTTTAAGGCCTAATTACAAAAATATTGAAGTTGTTTAATCTGCAGTGTCTGTTTCTAATGTGTAAAGTGTTGTTTTGTGTGTCAGGCATGGCAAAAAGCGCGCACGGACGGATGGGAAAGGTCTTTCTGTGAGAAGAACTTCCTTTCTCAGGCCACAATGGAAATCATCATCAGGATGCGCACCCAGCTGCTGGGCCAGCTCCGTGCCATAGGTACACCAATAGCACTCCAGGAGCCAGCCAAAGCTTGGTTCCAGCTCTTAAAAAAACAAATGTACATTGTAAATTGAGACTGAAACTAATCTCATCTTTTCACCAACTATTAAAATAAGATGACTAGTAGTACACAGCATGGACTGTGTTTTTTTTCACTCAAGGTCAATGCACACTCTGACTCTCAGGTTTTGTTCGCGCTCGGGGTTGCAGCGATATCCGCGACGTAAATGTAAACTCCGAAAACTGGGCCGTGGTGAAGGCGGCGCTCGTATCAGGCATGTATCCCAACCTGATCCACGTTGACCGTGACCGACAAACACTCCAAGGTGCCAAAGAGAAGACGGTTCGCTTCCATCCCACATCCGTTCTGAGCCAACCCCAATACAAGAAGGTGAGTTTCAGCTTTCGTCGAACCGGCCACTATCTTTTAAATGCTGGAGGTTAGACTTAACATGTCTATTGTTTAGATCCCTCCAGCTAACGGCCAAGTAGCAGCCGTTCAAGCTTTGCCTACAAACTGGTTGATCTATGATGAGATGACTCGAGCACACAGGATAGCCAGCGTACGCTGCTGCACCGCGGTCACTCCGATCGCCGTAGCCGTGTTTGGAGGTTGTGCCAAACTGCCCAGCACAGCCTTTCAGGAGCCGCCTTCACCCCAAGGTGAACCGACTGTTACCAAAATGATGGCGTAGTTTTAATCATATACTTGCTCTGGAGTCTTTCACAAAAATGTTTCTTTTTCTGGCCACTCGTAATAGTGAATGATGCTCTCTGTGAGGACAGCGACAGTGACAGTGAGACTCACGCTGCAGATCAGCTGGTGCAGATGAAGATCGACGCGTGGCTTAACTTTAAACTGGATCAGGAGGTTTCTTTCTCTGTTCAAATACACTCTCGTTGTTTCTTTGCCCTTTTGTCGCTGATATGTCGAACGTCTTTGCGTTCTTTCTTCTGCCTCTTTGTTTTCCCCATATTTTAAATTATACTGCAACTGGGACAAACTGGCACTTTATTATCGATATATACATATATATATTTATTCAATTTTCTTTTCTGTCATTTCTAAAGTTGGCATCCATGGTGTTCTTGCTAAGGCAGCGGTGGCATAGCCTGTTTTTAAGGAGGATTCGTTGCCCCTCTAAGCCATGGTCACAGCTGGATGAGGCAACTATCCGGGCCGTGGTGTCTGTGTTGAGCGTCGAGGAGCAAGCAGCCAGCCTGCAGCAACCCATGGGTATCGGCCAGAGGCCCAAACCCATAAGTTCAGATGAGCCTCAGAATCAGTCGAACAGCTGGAAGAGTACCAGTGGACACTGGAGCGCCAAAGAGCAGAGCCATGAGGCTCCAACACCAGACAGGTCAGACATCCAGGAAGCCAAAATGCTCGTACGGCTGCCTAATCCGCTGCACATTACGTTCAAATTTGATTCATAAAACTACCGTACAATGACTGCATTTGCGCTTTATTTCACAGGGTTATCGTCTCTCAGTCTAAGACCCAAACAGATAAAGCTGCCGGCGTTTACAAACGGTCAGCTGATGACCCTCTCTCAGTAAAGTCAGACAGCTCCAGCTTATCCAGTTCTGTTGCTAGTCCCTCATCCACCTCAACAAAAGGACCGACCGCTCTTGGTTCGCCTTTAGCTGGGGTGAGTTCAAATTAAAGTGAAAGTTATAATTAAACAGTAAAATATGCCAGACTGAAGATATGCAAAGAGGCATTATGAAAAGTGTGCGTTGTTAATTGGGGAATTAAATTGGTAATAAAATTCTCTAATTTGCGTTCTAGATCTTATATAAAACTAATGTTTCTGACCTTAGCATCGACGTGCTGGCATGTTCTTCTTTTTCATTATACTATATATATATATATATATACACACACACGCATATATATACACACATCTACTCCAGGTTTCTAAGTCGCCGTCCCTGAGGCCCAAACAATCGACGCTTTACTTCATCATGAAGAGCAGCAACATGAGGAACATTGAACTTTCCCAACAGCGGGGCATCTGGTCCACTACACCCAACAACGAGTTCAAACTGAACCGAGCTTTTCAGGAGAGCAGCACCATCTTCCTTATTTTCTCTGTGCAGGGCTCCGGACACTTCCAGGTACGACATGAGGCTTGCTGTAATAACAAAAAAAAAAAAATCCAAAACTTCTTATGATGTGCTAATCTTGTTTTAATCACTCACACACAGGGTTATGCTCGGATGAGTTCAGAGATTGGTACAGAGCGCTGTAAGGACTGGGGCGCATCCGGCCTGGGAGGAGTCTTCAGTGTGGAATGGATCCATAAAGAGAGTCTGTCGTTCCAATTCACTCACCAACTCATCAACCCGTGGAACGACAACAAGAAAGTGCAGATCAGCCGGGACGGACAGGTGGGTCACTAGCAGGTGGACTTGTTTAGCAGCAAACTATTGGGAAACGCTGATGCTTAAGAAAATCTTAAGCTCATACTAAGATGTGAGAACGTTATCACAGCATGTCGAACATTAGGGTGTCTAGGCTTCAACAGCAGAAGGCCACATCATTTACCTTGCTGTCCGTCAGAAACAAGAAGCTCTGCTGACGTTTTGAAATTTGTTCCGATGCGTTATTAAAGCGTTCGAATTGTACGTTTATCTCATGTTTATCTCATAAAGCCGAGTTGGTTCATCCAGAAGTTTCGGTTTCCTACCTGTTTAAATAGCCGTGATCACAGCGAACAATATTCCTATAGTTTTTGTTCAAACTCGGGTTATGATAAACAAAGAAAATGTGTGTATTATATATTTTAAGCTTGGTTAAAACTTGTATTTGCGCTTGTGTAACGTGTAGGAGCTGGAGCCTCAAGCTGGAGCACAGCTGTTGCAACTCTGGAATCGCTTCACTGTCAAACAGCAGAACGAGGTACGTAATGCAGCCAGAAAGCAGGACAAAAATGTAATGACTCATAGTAGACACATAATAGAATTTCGTAATATTGAATGTGTCGTACCTAATCTATAGCAGTCGTTTCCAACTATTCAGTCCACTTAATATGTCCCACAGATGTGCGCATGCAGTACGTCCACACACTCGGACTGACTACTGCTATCACTACAAGACGCAGTAGCCTTTAAAGGTGCCGTTTATAATGATTTGAAGTGTAGCTTTGGAATTTTCTTTCTTTTCATTCAAGAACTTCACCCCTTTTTTTCTCTAGAAGGCAATGCATTAATCAGATACACATTATTAATGAGTTTAAAAAAAAAAAAAAAAAGTTTTGAAATGTTTCAGCTGAGTGGACCGTGTCAGCTGGTAAAGGTAAAAAGTTTTTTTATGGTCTTATCTGGAACTATTCTGCTCAAACCTTTTTATTATTTTTTTTTTTTTCATTATTATTATCTTTTAGCTGTGAAGAAGGATGTTGGCAATGCTACTGTGACCTTTGACCTCACATACCTCATCAGTAAGCGAAACGATGCAGCGCTGAACCCTGAAACAGTGTAACCCGATGTAACCTCATTTCCCGTTCTTTGAAGATCAAATCAAGTTGGTCAGAGACTTAACGTATTCTGACTGGACAGCCATAGATATTATTAGCGTTAAATCCCATCCCATACATCTACCATCCCATAATGATCAGTGTTGGCGTTGTCTAGCGCCGCCAGCCTGTTATGGGGGGGTTTTTTTGCACGTATTTTCCTGCCAGTGTAGATGTTCCTCTGCTGTCAGATTTGCACTGAAAGATATACTACTACTAAAAAAATAACAATGTTTATGTTGTTGTTGTTGTTTTCATTAATTACATTAATGCCAACTTCTAGTTCAGTAAAAGATATGAAACAGTGATTAACACAAGAGAACACACTTCCCTCAGATTCCACAAATGGCTTCTTTCTCCTCATAAAAGTAAGAACACTTTGGCCATGATATAAATACGTGATTATTATTATTTTTTGTTCTTATGTACGTTTTTTGGCTTTGATCTTAATAGTGATCTCATTCGATCAATTCTTACAATCTTCGTTGCTCGGTTTATTGTGTTTTGCACTAAAATGAAGCCAGCTAGACGTGATATCTTTATTACTGCATGTTTTATGTCAGAATTAAAGTTGAATGGTTTATTTTAATCTGTAAAAACAATAAAAAAAAATAAAAATTAAAAAAAAAAGTTCGTTTAAACTTTTAAAAACGTGTTCATTTTATTATGGAGTGACTCACAGATTGATGATAAACACTAACAGCTTTTTATCGGCTCTATGCTACTGTACCGTGTGTTCACACGCTAGGTGGAGAGATGCGCACTGGATATTTCCATAGAAAGCACTTCAACACACCGCAGAACATTGCTACGTACAGTCAAGATTGATCGAACAGGAACGCTTTAACGGATCTACTTGTCAGGATCGTGCGAGTCGGTAACATTTTGCATGAGTGTGTATGGAAGGGGGGAAGGGGGGGGTTCGAGTTTAGTGTGGCCTGCGTGCCCGGCCCGGCTGAAGGATGTGTAACAGCAGCTCTCCCCTTGACCGTCCCAGGAAGCTTTTACTTTCAGCCCCATCCTCATATTCGCTTCCGTCCACGCAGTTTGAATCAAGCATACAGCCATCTGTGGGTGCATACACACACACACACACACACACACACACACACACACGCGCGCAATAAAGTGATGGGACTTAAAAAGGCTAAAAAGGTTTTAATGTATAAAGATGGAAAAAGGCATATTAGTGTGTTAATGAACGGTCTGTATATAGAAAACGTAATATTTCTATTAAATTAATTGCAGCAAAACTAACAATTCATTATGAAATATTTTTCAAATTCAAATATTTACAAATCTTAAAATCTGTTTTTAAATGCTTGCTTACTTTAGTGTAGAAAATTATATCCCATTATTCATACAAGTGCATGGAAAAAAAATACTATACTGATAAAAACAACTTTACACAATAGACAAAAGATTTAAAAAATAAATAAATAAAAAAAAAAGATTACCGACGGCGCAGCAAACCCCGGGCGCAGCACAGCGACCCTCGTCAGGTCCACACGGCTTTCCTCCAGCCTCACACGGCGATAACAGATAATCTTCATCCAGACAGCGAGCTGTCGCCGGTGACCCGATCACACAGCCCAGTCCGTATCCACAGCAGATATTGGGCCCGTAACACTGGCCCTTATCTCCAGGGCCACACGCCATACACTAAAAAACAAGATACGGTAAGAGCAGATCATGCTGCGGCTCTTTTGCTTTATTAGAACGAACAAACCTTACTAAAACGCATACAGGACAAGTTTAATGAAGTGTAATATTTTTCAAGCAAAACTGTAAAAATGATTACATAACATTAACCTAAATGTATGATTGTATACAGACATGTTAGATGTAAAATTCGACAAATACCATAATACCGGTTAATAACCGATCCATCGATACGTCCCTGAAGCGTGACTTACCGGCCTTGGGACGTCATCCGGAAACGATCGCTTCCCACCTCTGGGGCAGTTCTGGATGTAGCATGCAGAGGAAAGTAAGAGAACTGCGAAGGCACAGCAGAGAGAGAGCACCCATGTTGCCATTGTCACGTCTTGAACCGAAGTCTGACTCTCGCTTTACTTTTCCCGCTTTTCCGTCTTCCTGTGTTCGACAGAACCTTCCATATTTATACTGAACGGCAATCGCTGTTGTTATTGGATACAACCCCTCCCACGTAGTCACCTTGTGTTTGTGAAGTGGTCCCTCGGTGCCAACAATGGACGATTCGACTGAACACAATTCCAATCTGTTCATTTCATTATTACATCAGATTTCTTAAAAACAGATCACTTGTCGGAGTGCACTAAATATAAATTAACCAGCCTTAGTAAAGACTAGTTTTTGTATGTGAGTAAAAAATAAACTGCATTATTAACGATATTAAAGTATAGGTTTCATGTCATTGTGAAATGACACCTCTTTTTTTTCTTTTTTTCTTTTTATTCTTAGCCGTTTTAGTGTCCAAACCACTTGTAAACTACTTCTATGTATAATTCATGCATATGTACAATCTACGAGGTTCTTAACTGGATGTTTGTTTGTCAGGCCAAGGTGAGGTACATGTCAGACGTTTAAAGAGCATAAGGTCACGTGATTAAAAGGTCTTTTCACAGAGTAGTTTGTACATCTTTCAAATTACATTTTTTTTTAGATAATGACAAGTTATTCGAGTAATTAAGAATAAATTAATAATTTTACAGTTTTTCGATCAGTAGAGTAGGTATGAATTGGATATGTAGACGAGGCATTCTAAATATTGGAATTGCAGCTAAATCAAATTTTTCCCCCTTTTTTGTTTATTACTGTTAGTGGGTGGGATATGTTACTGTAAGTGGGTGGGATATGTTACCGTTAGTGGGTGGGATATATTACCGTTAGTGGGTGGGATATGTTACCGTTAGTGGGTG
>JAOUQX010000024.1:1481795-1493856 GCA_028566295.1 Liobagrus marginatus
TGACCCTGCGCTCTGACCCCAGCGTTCAAATTTGCATGCTGGGATATGCGGAATCAAAGAATTTCACTGTATGATGTACTGTATGATGTGCACATGACCAATAAACTGAACTAACTAACTTGTATGTTGTATGATTTATATTGTATGTATGTGTCCCGTAGCGTATTGTATGTTCTGCACTCCCTGTACTTGGTGCACTCTGTTGTACTTAGCTCTTTGTTGTCCTGTTGTGTGCGAATCTGTGTTATACGTAGCATCATAGTCCTGGAGAAACGTTGTTTTGTTCCATTGTCTATTTCAACAGCTGTACTGTATATGATGGAACGACAATAAATCTTCTTAAATCTTTTGAAAAGTTTTGTATACAGTAAACCATCTCTTTAATTAGGGCATGGCTCTGGGCATGTAGTCGTTTGACTGCAGAATTTGTCATTCAAAAACATTCCAACAGTTTTGTAGGAGTAATTTCATTTGTAATTGGTTTGTGACAAAGGAGAACTAGCCGTCCTTGCTGGGTAATCCATACACACACGCCGCTTTTGAAGTTGTGCAGGGTTTGGGA
This sequence comes from Liobagrus marginatus, assembly GCA_028566295.1. Taxonomy (NCBI): domain Eukaryota; kingdom Metazoa; phylum Chordata; class Actinopteri; order Siluriformes; family Amblycipitidae; genus Liobagrus; species Liobagrus marginatus. Next base: position 1,482,358 of record JAOUQX010000024.1, read on the forward strand.
TGTCACAGGACATGCTGTCCTGACTCAATACTTATGATTAGGGGAGGAGGAGTAGGGGAGTCTGGGCCTAAAAAAAGAGGGTGGCTTTTTGCTTGTTTGGAGAAGAGAAAGGAGAGAAAAGAAAATAGAAAAAAGTAAACCTGAGTGAGTAGTAGAGGAGGAAAAGTTGCTAAAGTATTATATTGTGGATATTTACTGGTGCATGTTTTTCTTTTGTCATCAAACCATTTGGTTTATTTTTATTTATTTTGTATTTTGGGATTAATTGTTGCCAGCACTATCGCCGTTGGGTATCTTCACCAACCACTGTAAATAAACTCACAACGTACGAAAGCATTTGTTTGCGAACCGAGCCATCGCTTGTATCGTGACATTTTTGGGACCTACCCACGTCTCAAAGTGATCTTAAAGGAGTCGCTTTATCACACTTTGTGTCTTAGGTGACACACCCTTGTCTCACAATTCTACCTTGAAGGAAATGTTCCGGTTAGTTAGATTATCGTAAGAGCTTTGAAAAACACTGCTATTTGAAAGCTGTTTGTTTCAGGAAACGAGAGCTGGGAATTCCCTGCCTGCATTTCCAGTAAAAAAAAAAAGTTGCTTAATCCTTTTATGAAAGAGGAAGAGATTTTAAAATGTGGTGTCAGAAAATTAGCTCTGTTCTCTGGTCTTCAATTTTTTTGTTAGAAGTCAACACCTGCCTTCCTTATTTGCTAAAGAACAGGAAACCCATTCTTTCTATAAAACTGAGTCGGAATACAACAATTCTCTACGTTTGTGTTTTGCGCTTCAATGTTCAAAAAACATTAAACAAAGGTATCAGTTAGCGGCTGGTCTCTACATTCTATAAGATATTGTAATTGTACTGTTCTTACATATTACATTAGCCCCAAAAAGTGTTAACACTTAAAATGACAATTAAGACGAAGTTTATTGCATTAGAAAATAAAGTTAAAACGAAACTTTTCAAGCAAACCCTTTCCCAAAAATAGTATCTAGAATTAGGAAAATATCACTGGTTATAAATAGACAAAAACATTTTCACACCCAGTAGCGGCTGGCTTTCAGATCACAGTTAGAAAATGCATATTTGCGGTTTTAAGTTTTTATAATCCTTCTTAGGGACACTAAGATGTCTAACAACTAGTTATTTTGTACCCGGTCACGTTTCGAATGAGGATTAGGGTTTTGAATCACAACCGAATAAAAGAACTGCTAGCGTAATATTACATACTCGACAAGAAGTAAATATCCTGTGTGCATTAAAAAGGATATCGCTGTTGAGCAAAATAGATTCTTCGCTTATTTGTTTATACTCAAGGAAGGACATCTCATCCCTGCCATCATTTAATCGTTTACACCTGGAACTAAATGAAAAGTACACTGAAAAACATTTACAGTAGAAGCAGATTAATGAGGCTAAATACTGATCTTACATACCAAAGACAACAAAACGATACCAAACACACTGAGACGCCCTCAAAAGTAGCAGCTTAGGACAAACAGTGGTGCAGTGTAGTAGACAGCGCTGGTTTATTGAAAATTATGTTCATCCATCCATCTGCAGTAACCCCTTTATCATGGACAGCGCCACTGTGTAGCCAGACACGACCAGATACCCGTCCATTATAGGCCATCTGTCTCACACACACACAGATGTTAGAATAGACTATACATGTACTAACAGGGTTCATTTGTTTCTGTTTTTATCATTAGACCTAATATTACCTGCTGTGCCAAGTTGCATTGTAAATAAAAAAACAAAAACATTTTTCACTGCATCAGTTAAACACAGTTGAAAAAGAACACTAATAAATCCTAGCATGAAAATCATGCGCCTGCCCATTGACCTTCATCAAAAACGCCAAATTCGATTATTCTAATTAATATTACTGGAAATGTCCGGCAGTAATATCGGGGAAATGCGACATTTTGCCAACACTGAACAGTTTCGGACCAAAAAAAAAAAAAAAAAGCAGATCTCTATTTTTTTTTTTTTTTTTTTTTTTTTTTGCTTTAATTTTTTTCTCCGCCTGAATAATAAAAAAAACTAAACAAAAACAAAACTTCTTTAAACCAATGTGCAATTTTACCAGCAGAAACACAGCTTAAGCTTATGTAATTGAACAGACCATCCTACCTTTTTCTTCTGTGCAGATGTATAAAATAGCGTTTATGCTTATTTAAATTCCCAGTCTGTCTATTGCCTGGACGCACGGCAGTAGACGGTCCGCTTGCGTGAAAACAGAGCGACCAGAAAGTGCTGTACCTCCGGCTTTTTTTTTATTCTGTAGGTGGTTTCTAACGCAACAAGTCACTCTATCTGAACCCTGATCGGCGTTAACGGAGACGCTTCGCACGATAAATCAGGAGCCGTTTGATTTGGATTGTTTTGAGGGTGAAAGAAAAATCAGGAGGTGCCCCACGTGCAACTGATTAGTGGGGCCAGTTCAGTTACTCTGTTCTACGTTACGGTCGTTTCACAGAGTCTACATGCGTACACGTTCACAGCTAGTTCTCGTGTGTTTTAAAAACAACCATAAACCAACACGCAGGAAGTAAAGCGTCGCAACAGGAGTACGTTTATAATGTTGTAAAGACAGCATCTGTGCAAACAAGTGATGGGGAAGAAACAAAAATGGAAATTAGCCGAGACAGTTCCTTATCATGTAGACTTTCCAGTGGGACATGATAAGGCATCTTAAAAAACTCCATGTGAATTTGTAAAAACAAACATGAGATGTGGAAAAAAAAAAAAAACAGGAAGAGAGAGAGAGAGAGAGAGAGAGAGAGAGAGGGAGAGAGAGAGAGAGAGAGAAAATGGCGGTGGCTTATGATTTTGCGGGTCCTTATGTCCTAGGCAGTAGATTTATTTGTTTTGGTTTTTTTTTCCCTCCTGTGTGAGGAGACTGACTCGCCTCACCACTCCTTTTTCTTCTCGTCCATGGACACTCCCCCGGGTCCGAGGGCCACCACTAGCAGCAGGCCGCCGACAACCGACGTGGTCTGGAAGAAATCGTACTTGAGGAAGTCGTGCATGGGCTTGTAGACAGGCACTGTCCAGAAGGCGTTGAAGTAGACGTTGATGGCCATGAGCCACACTACCAAGGTGAGCGCTGCTAGCTTAGTCTTGAACCCGATGGCCACCAGGATGATGAGGGCCGTGCCCACCATGTTCTGTAGGATCTGAAAGAGGATAATCGTCCCGATATGTTTTACTGCTTACTTACAATAAAGATGCTTTAGACATAGATGTATTTAAAAACTCGTTAAGCTAAGAGTCCAAATAGTCCACACGACTCCAAACAGAGTTCAAAGAGCTCTTACTGAGAAGAAGCTAGAGTCGAAGTGCAGCAGCGTCATGAACATAAGAACCAGGAGCACACGCCCACCCAGTTGCATGTACTGCTTTGGGGAGCTCTCGCCCATCGTTGGCACGCCGGCAAACATGCTCTTCCCTTCAGAGCGCGACTCGGCTAAGAGTAGCAGCAGTCCGCCTCCCAGAGCCATGTTCCTACACGCAAACACCAGCAGTGCAGATACATCACTATGGGTGTATGTTTTAGTTACATTTCAAATGAACGTTAAACAAAAAGGCAACAGAATTCATTTGACTTTGGCTTGATAAATGGTTTTTAGATTTAGGAATTTAACTCGGGAGCATAGTGCGTGTCGAGAGGCTCAGGATTTTACTCATACTTACCTCATCAAAAACTTCAGATCCCATAGGATACTGTAGGCTACAGTCTGAGACAAAGGACAAGGAAATGACATTAGATAAGGACCGGACGTTTTAACTGTTGTCAAAATGTTAAGGTTTTATTTGTTACCTGGAGCGCAATGATACCAAATAATCCAAAGCAAGCATACTGTACAAAGTTTCTACTGAGAACAAGGACACAGCCACCTGAAAGGGAAAATCATTTCGGTTAGAAATGCTTACATGTGAAAAGTTTAAGGATTTTCAAGAATAATCCTTTGCGTGAACGATTCATGTGGAAATCCGCTCATAGCCAGCGTGATGATAAACGTGTCAAAGCAGGCGCCTTCCTTGTCTTTTAGTACTACAACAACAACAAACAAAACAAAAAAATTCGCAAAACCAGTCATTACCCAGCTGTCCTAAAAGATTAAGCAGCACAAAGGACGTTGCCAGGAAATATCCGCAGCCCCAGGTGGCTTCGATGTAGTCTCTCTGCTCGTACCACTGAAACCACATGCGGATGCCGTCCTCTAGAAAGGTGCTGATGAGACAGAGGCGAGCCAAGTGAGGCAGGTAGTGTTTCGTGACTCTGAGGAACTGAAAAAATAAAATAAAATGATTCATTTATATTAATATATTTCAATAGTTTCGTCATCTGCATTAAAAAAAAAAAAAACTAGTCCACATGTTTGAATTTTGTCTTACTGGCACCCATGACATTAAGGATTGTATACAATATGCTTTAAGACTCTTCTTTTTATTATTAAGGCTATTTTTAAATCAATATAGTGTAATATCAGTGTTTTTATATAAAACCTGCAACACTAAATCATCAGTGAATACAGTTACACATCGGGTAAACATTTTAGCTATCAGGAGCATAAGCAAACGCAAAAACAGTAGTATGAAACCCGATCCGTAACGTCACGTTATCTGTACAAACACTCCGTTATTGAATTGATGTCGATTAGATATATAAAATCAGTGATTCATAGCTTAACACTATAGTTATGTAGCGTAGCATGATTATATGAAATTTAGTATGGTTTAATTACACACGAATCCCCAAAAAAAAATTCATTCAATGATTAACTGACTGTTTAAAATGAGCAAGACAGTCATTACTCATGCAAACGTTTTATTTTTGCATTGGTTTGTTCAGTCAATTAGTATTTATGTTCTTTACGAACATTAAAAAAAATAATTCAATGATTTCCGATTAAAAAATTAGGCACAGTACTGAACCATTTTTTGAAACATAACATAACGCTGTCTACGAACAATAGGAACAGCTTTGATAGCAATGGGCTGTAAAATAATATTCTAATACCAACATATTTTACTAAATTGGCGCCATTCTTGCCGATGGAACTGAACGCAGGGACAGTTACCCAGATCGTTCATCATCTCGCTACTACACGGTGCAGAAGAGCGCTCGGGTTTCAGATCTTTTCTCTAATCCAGACTCAAAGTTGACCTCTTTAAATACCCCGTCGTTATCTAGCCATATTTGCCACATGAACAGAGCACTCGTGCCTTCGCTGAGGGGCGGGCTGATACCTGGGTCTGATTCACCGATTGGCTGAGGCATTCTTGGAAAAGCTGATGTGGACCGGTGAGTGGGAGGGAATATGAATGTGTGTGAACTATACAGCCAAACAGTGGTTGTGCTAAATCACACCTAGGCTCTGGTTTGGAGGAGTTTCGTGGCGAGGATTGTAAAAATGCTCAAACGTAAAGAGCAAAACACGGAAACTACGTCGAGTCTTTTCATCACAGAGAACTAATCATGAGTTGTTGGTAGAAAAACAACACGGATGCCAATGTATTTAGAGTTTACAAATAGATCATCAACAGAACTAATTAATAGTTAGCTTTATTATAATTAGCTGCATGACACACTGAGCTTTGAGATGAATTACTGCTAAAAATACACAACTAAAGTAATTAATACAAGATACTAATCAGCTTGTAATTACAAATAAACCTAAAATATCTCGTGCAAATGTATTCTAAACAAATATCGCAAGGTCAATATCGTCAAATTGCGCAAGAAAAAAATTAAATTAAATAACAGTGTTTTGGTACCTTTGATACTTTTTACACTAGATTGATGCATCCATCTCATTCACTGTTGAACTTTTGCAAGTGGAAAATATCCAATCCAAGCGAAACCAAAGTACGGTTCTTCACACTGCCCATGAAACCTGAGCTTTCAAGATCCCAACTTTAGTATGGAGCTTATTTCTGTAACACCCGAGTCATGTATCAGTTACTTCTTTATACCGTCACCCAACTCGGCAGACATTACTACAGAACAGTATTAGTTCAACTTCGTTCCAGTCCATGACTCGTTACACCAACCGCAGGCAGAGACAAAACCCCACAAAGAACCACTTATAAATGTGTGTGAAGAGTTGTGTGTAACTCGGACGCGTTAGAGGACGCCATTGAGCAACATCTGGCACATCATAGTGAACTTTGTCATGCAGTGTCTGTTGTAATGTATAAAGAAATAGCATGCTATAATTTCGCTACGTGTGTGACAATTCTCAATTGTCTTTATCGCTTGTGTTGTACATCTGAATGATTTCCCGCTCTAAGACACCCAACAGCAGATCAGCGGATTAATTTGATCAGGCGTGTCAATAGCACACTATTCAGTACAGAGTAAATGCCCATGGGGTGCTGGGGTTTATTCCCATTTTACAGCTGTTAATCTAACTTGAGCAGTTGAGGGTTAAGGGCCTTTGCTCAGAGGCCCACCAGAGACAGCTTGGTGATAATTGCTCGGAATAAAACACACACTCTTCTGATTAGCAGTCCAACCCCTTAACCACTTGAGCTACTACTTCTTTGTGATTTTATTTAATTCCTAGTTATGTCTATGTTTTTCCTCGGCCCTCCTTTTAAAAAAGTTACAGACCAATCTTCCCACTGTTCTTTTAATAAGCTTATCAGTCTCGTATGATTATTTTATTCAAGGCCACAGCTGTGATTTTCTACGCGGTTGTCAACAGATAGTCACAAACCCACTACATAATTGTTGTACATCTTGTGATTGTTCTTATGTTACTGATTGTTGTACATCTGGAATTTGAGTTAACCTTAGACCGAAAGTGCTTCTGAAATCTCTTCTCTCTGCTTGAAGCGTGATCATATGACCAGGTAACAAACATCTGGATTTGGAAGCTTTACAATAAACAACATGGACCTTGCTCCTCTTGTGATCATTTTTATGTCATCTTTATCAATCTGTTAGTACAAATTCGTTTCTTCCCTCAGCAGTTACAAACGTCTAGTAAACCACTACAATTCTTTAATGCTCTAGTGAACATTTAATCGGACAAACATGGACAAAAGACAAAACCTTATCTTTTATTTAATGCCGCCATACTGCTGTCCAGGACAGTAAAGACAGCCATCCAAAGCTCTCATTTACATTAGTGCATTTAAACTTCACTCCTCCTCCGGTCATATGTGTATCGTTTGCCTAACAAATGCTTTGAGGAACGTTACCTAAACCTGTCCACAAGAAGTCTGGATGAACTTTCGCACTGTCGCCAATTTGTTATAAATGTTTAAATAATAGCTTCCTTACACAAATCTACGTTAGTTTTCCTTCAAAGCACTATTTTTTTATAGGTTGGCAAAAATGCCCAAGCTTGCTCATATTATATATTACTACAACAAACAAACAAACAAAATCTGAACTTCTAAAGTTTTAATTCTTTTAGCCAGTTACTACATATCTCTATATTTTCTTTAAACCAAGTCGTATTAAAGTTACACAGTAAAAACTATAATTCGTCCGGTTTTCTTTATAAATAGCGAGGCAACATTTTTGTCACTCATCTCACGTTAGCTAGCTAGCTAGCTAGCCACCGCTTGCCATTCAATTCCACCGCAGATTGCTAAATAGCTTAGCCGGCTAGGCTAAACAGCCCTAATAAAATTAAAAAAAAACAGCAAACACAATTCGTTTGTTTTTCGGTACCTGGTCCGCGACATCCTCCGCCGTGCTCATTATATCCTCCTGCCCCATGGCTTGTCAATTCCGTAAACACACCGCTGTTAGAATAAAATCTGTTATTTTTTTCCCCCTTTCTCCTATTTTAGTTATATATTTACCCCCGGCTGTCCGTGAAAAGTAGGCCGCTGACGTCCCACAATCCCGCGCGCGCCGCTACGTTGAAACGCGATAAGCCCCCCTCGCGCTACGAGGCGCGAGGACCAGCCGTGTCTGCCACGTGTATCGGGAACGTCTGCTTAAGAGCGCGCGCGCCTATACATTCTATTCTACACTACTCTACGCTGAACAATTATATACTCTATAGTACGCATGTAGTAGCAGTCAGTGTGTAAAAAACAGTGTTTCAAAGGGATCATAGATGATTTGGTACAAAACTGCTAAAGATGATCTCATCTCCAGTACAGTCCTATAGGTTTCATTGCGTACATTTCTGTAGACACTTTTGTCCAGAGTGACTAATATTTATCTCATTTATTTAATACATCAGAGCAGTTTAAGGACTGAGGATTAAGGGCCTTGATCAGGGGCCCAGCAGTAGCGGTTTTGTGTTAATTAAACCCAAAATTGTCCCATCAGCAGTCCTACACCTTAACCAATGAGCTCACACAAATTGAGATCAGATATGATTTCCATAGATTTAATATACAGTATCTCAGAGAATGCATGTTTAACAGGGCTGTATGGAACATTTTATATATATATAAAATAATAAGCTACGACATAAAGCGACATTTAAAAACAGCTTTATTTCACAACATAAATACAAACTGATTTACTAGATTCTCTTTCAGCTTTCTTTTTGGAAAAAAAACAAAAAAACAAAAACAAATTACAAACTGTAAAATATCCTGGTGTAAAAACATCAAAATGTACATATGAAATGTAAAAGTAGTCATAAAAATGTTGTTTATAAACACCAAAAATGTAAGTATTTATTTTTGAGTCTCGACAACAAAAGGAAGATCTGCAAACGTTGCTCTTAGCGAATCTGTGTAGCTGGTCTTAGCCATCCAAGTGTGTCGTTTAACAGCCACGGACGCAGCCATAATTCTTCCAGAAAGTTCCGCCTGGTGTGAAGAGAGCTGAAAAGTGAACTCTCCGATGAGTTTAAGCTCACTGAGAACATCTGGGAGGCTTTGAGGGGTCGGAGTTTCAGAAACCTCTGCCAAGAGGCGTTTCTGGTAAGCCGACAAGTAGCGCAAGTAGTTAGCCATCTTTACTAGCATGCCGGCGCTTTCATATGAGTTTTCTGCAAGCACTTCGGTGAACCTCCAGTACTCAGGAGCTACAGGCTGTTCTCTGGTGCTTGCAGGCCTGACGGCTTGGAAGATGGCTGACATAAGCGTGTTAACTTGGGGCATATGATCGTAAGGTGGAGCCTGGCTTTCGTGAAGCTTGTACAACTCAGAAAACACTGGTCTGTAGGGTTGTGAACTCGCTGGGTTGGACCACGTACTTTTGACCAAGTCCTCAAATTCTGGTTGCATAACTGAAAGCGGTGTGTCGTTTTGCAATTTGGGAAAGTCGATACCCAAGCGATTGGCTGCACGTACTATCAGACTCTGCAGCTTTTCGGATGTGAGAACCTCTTGCACCGAACTCATTTGTGGCGATAAACTGGAATTTACATCATGTGCGATTTCTTCTGGCCAGACTTCTTGTTTTACTTCATTCGAAAGAGAAATAGGTCCAGAACCGGTAGCGGTGGTTGTCTGCTGTGCTTGATCCATCTGAGACATGGTGAACACTTGGGAAGTTTCTGTGGAATTTGGAACCATAGAAGAACTCTTTTTCTCCAAGACACAGAGTCTTCTCTCCATTGTGCTCCATTGCACCTCCATGGCTCTCTGTTGAGTTTCCAGTTTTTGCTGCACCATCTTAAGCAGCTGATCACTCTTTCTATCAAGTTTTGCAGAATTCCTCATGTCCCGCCTTGACCTCTTCTCCCTAACGGACTCGCAGGAGGAATCGGAGCTCCAGGACGAACACGACGGCGAAGATTGGGATTGTTTGTGTCTTCGTCGGTAGGCTCTGCTCAAGTGCCTCGTGCAGCAGGGTTGATACCTGGAAGAGTGACGTCTCTTTTGTGAGGTTGAAGGAGTCGATGTGTGCGATACAGATGGAGCCGAGTCTCGGTTATGCTGCAAGGCGACATGTGTTACATAAGTACTCTTTACTGCTGCAGTGCTGGGGTCAGGCCGATCCATAGACGGCGAAAGAAGAGTGAACATGACCGGTGCAGCGGCGAAAGATGGCGCAGGAGCAGCATTCTCAGCCTCTGGTACAGTAGGTGTAGCAGACACCACTCTCACGGACTTGTCTTTAACCTGAGCTGAGAAAGCCACCGGTTCAGGTTTAGGTTTAGTCTGAGAAGCCTCGTTTTTTCGTTGTTGGGCTTCCTGATGGATTACCTCCTGCACTTTGGTGAGACGCTTGATACAAGTACTCCAGTCCATCTTGGCACAATGAGGACATTTTCCATACTCCAGGACAGCCTCTTTGGCATGTTGAATTCCCAGGCAGATTAAACACTTCTCGTGCGTGTCTTTGGTCTGAATTTTATAGTTGCGACAAGAACACCAGATAAATTTCACTGTTGAACTTGCCATGATGGAACAGAGGAAATCAAATATGGGTTTAGGAAAAGATCCGGTTGCTGCCAGATGAACCACCCCCCCCAGAAAAAAAACACAGTTACAATGAAAACAATAACAGACGTGTGACATAATGAAACAATAATAATTTCCAACCCAGGAAACGTAATTTTTTTGTTTTTATATACATTTTGTTGTTGTTAGCAGCTTTCCTTGGTATTGCAAACTAATATCAATTATCCGCTTAATTTCAGCTTTCACAGTTTAACCGTGTATTATTCTCTAACAATAAATAATATCCATTTAAAGAATTTGTTTAGAAACAATATATGTAACACAAATAGATTTATTAACCAAACCAAAGCTCATTCTTACCATAAAAACGTGCGCAGAGCAAACACCACCTTTTTTTTAAGCCAGCGGTAAAAACAAACAGCGCGTCGCATTTCAGTGACGTCATTAACGCGCGACAGACCATCAGCGAAGTTATTTTCAAATCCTTTTGCTAGTTTAATGCGAGCGTTGTAGCTACATATATAAACGTGAGCTAACGTTCTGTCTGCACACATTTCCGTACACGTACTGCATAAAAAGAGGTTCCTGCTATTTATTTATTGGACAGGAATATACAAGCTTGTTTATACTTCGTTCAATTCAATTCTATTTATAAAGCGCTTTTAACATTACACATTGTCCCAAAGCAGCTTTGCAGAAGATAAAGATACATGCACGTGTGTATATATACACACACACACACACACTTGAGATTCATTAATAAAATAAACAATATCTACATGGCATGGAACAGGGTTGAATATCGGTTCATGAGCTCAACTATTAAGAAAAAAACCCAGGGATCAACCACACAGGAGATAATTGCCGACAATTAATACTCCTTCAATCTCGTTTGTAACCACCTTGTATTTAACAGGAGCCTGTACTCCGAAAATGTAAATACAGGTTTAAATACTAAATAACGTGTAAATTCCTCAGTTCCAAATTGAGATTAGTGATTAAATCATGGTCAATATTCATTATAGGACATTCCTGGGTAATATTACAAATATCACTTAAACAGTACTTGTACTTTAAATGTGCATTGTGACATGTTTGTCACACTTATATTGTATACTTATATCGTGTACAGTTCTATAGGATATCCATAATAT
>JAOUQX010000024.1:1587140-1608830 GCA_028566295.1 Liobagrus marginatus
ACAGTGAGTCTAGAGTAATTCTACTTTGTCTATCTATCTATCTATCTATCTATCTATCTATCTATCTATCTATCTATCTATCTATCTATTCAAATACGCATAAAACCTTACTAGCTGACCTAACGCATCTAAGAAGGCTAATACTGTAATACTTACACATGCCTTAAGATGTCGTGTGTCACAGTAGTGTCACAGTGGGCCATTTTTATTGCTATCACAGATATATAGAGGGGGAAAATCTTTAAACTCTTAATCAGGTTTTGCTTTATCTTCTAAAAGCGAAAGAGCAAGAAATTTAACATCATATCAATAAGAAATCGAGGGTAGAATTAGTCGGGTGAACATCGGGCCCACGATGGGATGAAGCAAGATGATGAGCATGATGGTGTTAGGATGTAAAATGAAACTTTGGAAGCTGATCTTGCTTCAGGATTGTGCACAGAGGTAAGAAAGCCAGGCATACTAAAAGAAAAAAGCACCGCAGCATCGCTTTTCTGATGTAGCGCCAAAGCAAAAGACTATTAGCAGGAAGTCAAACAAGCATTCTGGATAATGTAGGAAATGATTTGGAAGTCATTCTGCTCTATGCTTGAATATAGTAGTGTCATCAGCTCAGCCAGGTTTGTCAGCATGCACTAAATCAAAGATTTTTATTCATTTCTTTTAATTGGAGGACATTATTATGTACCTACATTGACACCGATAACTGGATCCTGCAATGGATCCTGGAGGATGTGGTGGCTCAATGGTAAGGGTCAGTGGGTCAGTGATCAGAGGGTCGTGGTTCAAGCCTCGCACCAGGCAAGCTACCATCATTGGGCCCTTGAGCAAGGCCCTTAACCGCACTTGCTCCAGGGGCACCGTTCGTTCTGGCTGACCCTGCGCTCTGACTACAGCGTTCAAATTCATATGCTGGGATATGCGGAATCAAAACATTTCTATAGGTATGTACTGTATGTGTATGTGATAAATACGATCTGAATTAGATTTTTCTGAATTTGAAATTATTAAGCTTTGACCTACTTTAATCTTGATAAATTATGAAATAAGCGATTTGAGGAGTCATTTACACTTCAATTCAGCAATAACATATACAGCAAATTTTATATACTTCATATTTTAACAGCTTTCCTGAAACAAAACATACAAGTGTATTTTAATACAAAAATACTGTATAGCAAATTAGCCTATATAAATCAAATAATTCTTATTAGTTTTTTATTTGTGAATTCAATTGTATTTCATTTGACATTAAGAGATTCAAAGTTCCAGGTAACAGATATTTTTAACATGCAGTTTATGCAGTTAGAAATGTAGGGAAAAAATGATTAGCAAATTATGTTGGGGCCCCATACCTAATATTGCTTAGGGCCCCCAAATCACCAAGTCCGCTGCTGACTATACTACAGTCATACAAGAGAACCTTTGCATTTAGTTCCCCATCTTACCCAGTACTGCAGTTTTAACAGAAAAAGAATTTGTATTTGATTAATTATTATAAATATGTAATAAGATGATATGATTTCAAATGTCTGATTTATTTATTTATTCATTTATTTATCACAGCAGGTTTGCCGGACAATATTATTCTTGATTTGATATTTTCTACCCACACATACATTAAATTTACCAACTTGAAGTTGGGATGAATTGCAAATGGGTTCCTCTTCACTGTGTTTGTGTAACTAGGGTATTATATGATATGATATGACATTATATTATAGTAAATTGCAGATTTAATACCACCGTGACAATGCAGTATATACCCCCAGAAAGCACAAGCCAAAAAAAATGCATCATCTCACATAATCAGAAGTCTTTTGTCTCATACTCAATTTTAGAAGGACATGGATAGGAGCTACTTTACCCACTTGTCCTTTTCATTTGTGCAGTGTGCGTACCCGTGGCCCAGCCCGGCCCCCCTATATGCCCCGGCCCATTGGCACCGTGGCCGGCTGAGTGAGGGGCTCTGAGCTCCTGGTATGGGCAGCGTGGGCAGTGGAGCCTCCAGCCAGCGGGCCATCACCATGCGAAGTGTGGGCACGCGGACCACCCCAAATGGGCCCCTGGCGCCCGCGCTGCCCCCAAACTCTGTCCGACGGCGTCTGGATGACCGCAGCTTCAGCGCTGACCGTCTGCCTGCACCGGCCACCAAGACAGCAGGTGTCACTGCCAACGAGCACTCCGAGCGTGCAGCCGCTTCTCACAACACAAATCGGCAGCACACCGTCAACGGTGAGCGGCTGCTCTCGAATGCATCTTTCTCCAATGGGCCTGTGAGGAGGGAACCAGGCCATAGGCGAGGGGAGAGTCTGGATCTGTGTGGAAACAGCATAGTCCTTAACAACAACAACAATGACAACAAGAACAGCAGCCATCAAGCACCAGCGCAGCAGCAGCAGCAGCACAAGGACAAGAGCAAAACCAAGACAGACAACCACAACCCTCCTAACATCATGCCGATCTCTGGCAAGCTGGAGCAAGCACAGGTACAGCACGGCCTGAGCGCAGAGGGGAAGGTATTTCATTATGTCATTCCATAGATAGCAATATAAACTATTTACTAGTTGTTTTACAATTTTATACAACATGCAGATAAAACTGCTAAATATGTACCAGATTCCTTAGAAGTATTCTCAAGTTAAAGTGACGGTAAATAGACAGTGATGGCAACCCATTTTCCTGAAGTTACTTTGTCCTGCTTGTTTTCCTATCCAACTATCCCTGCAGTACCCACTGCTTATTACCTGGCTCAGGTGTGCTCAGTCATCAGAAGCTGGCAGATACCAACTAAGATGATAATCGAGTGAGGGAAGATCAAGTGAATTGGTATCTCCCAGCTTCTGATTGACTAAACACACCTGATCCAGGTAATGATCAGTGGCTAGGGCAAAGGATAATTGGAAAACAAACAGGACAAAGGAACTCAAGAAACATGGGTTGCCATCACTGTAATTGAATAAAATGGTACAAGCCGTGCTAATCTGCAAGTAGCATGCATGAGAATTTTCTAACCAAAGGTTACACTCTGCATCTTTTCTTGAGATCACTTTTTGTGAAATGTTTCGTGAAAGTATCCAGCATTGCTTGGAAACCTGGTGCTTCGTAAGCAATCATTTTGTGTGTAAATGTCTCATTTAAATGTGTGCACTAAATCAAATACAACTATACAGCTATTACTCTGCTATTTTAGGACCCTGACGCACTGGTCCGTCCCTCCGCCTTCAAGCCTGTCGTGCCCAAGAGCTTTCATTCCATGCAAAACCTGGTGTGCCCCCTTCAGGCAAACGTGGGTGCAGGTGGGGGCACCTCGGGCAGTGGTGCCGGTGATAGAGGTCGCCAGGGCACCTCCGGAATCCGTCAGGATGAGGAAAGCCCTAACAGCCGAGGAACACACGCCGGTGGAGGTATCCGAGCCGGCCAGGGCAGCCTATCTGATTCTGGCAGGAATTCGCTGACCAGTCTGCCTACGTATGCAGGTACAGTCTCAGGCTATGGCCCCCCACCAGCCCTTGGGCCGCTTAGTGCCTCCACCAGCCACATCAACCGCCTGGGAACTGCAACAGCCGGCCTGGACAAGCCAGATAAACCAAGCTACCAGAACGGGCTGAGTGCCTCTGATAGCGGCCACTCATCTTCAGGCAAGAGCTCGTCCTCTTATCAGCGCCTCAGCCACTTGAGTGATGCGCCAGCACCTTTAAGGCCATCGCCATCCTCCGATGATGTCATTCGCGACCTGGAGGACCGCTTATGGGAGAGAGAGCAAGAGGTGAGAAAGAAGGTATTTCATCGTAGTTCAGCTATGTTCAAATTTAATTCCCTGTGCGTGGTCCTGCGCTGATTATTCGTTCTGCGGCGCTTTATTCTCCAGGTGCTCCACATGCGCCGGAACCTGGATCAGAGCGAGGCGGCGATCGTGCAGGTGTTCGAGGAGAAGCAGAGGGTATGGGAGCGCGAAATAGAGGAACTGAGGCAGAACTACGCCGGGCGGCTTCAGCAGGTGACCCGTCGTGCCCAGCGTACACAGCAGGCCCTGCAGGCGCAGATCAACCGCCTGCAGCAGGACAAGCGCAGGCTCCAAGACGAGATGACGCTGCTCCTGGCCCAGCGTGAGGAGCTGGAGAAAAAGTGTCTGGACTATAGGAAGGAGCAGGCTGACCTCCTGCCCAAACTGGAAGAGACCAAATGGGAGGTGAGTGGATAGAGAGTTGGGAGATAAATTTAATTTTGCTTACTTACTTAATCTTAAGACATTGTAGAATTATCTAAACAGCTTTGATTAATTATCTAAACAGCAAAAAATGTAATTAGTCATTACAGACCAGGTTTTTGTTTTGTTTTTTCTCCATTAAAAAGATTACAGGATCCTCTTCCTGCATTGTATTTTAAAATCTAAATAATAATGTTAGCATAATCACAAGTGATTCGCTAATGTAATGTTTATGTAAAATGACCAATATCTTACAGTATCTTTCGTCTATGATTGTAGTGTTTTTAGGTCCTATAGACCAAATAACTGGAATAGACATCTGAGACAAACAAACATTAGCAGTAGCTAAGCTGCTGTACGAAGCTGTGTAACCATTAATCTAGTCAGGAGTCAGGTACATTTCATCAAAGACCTCATTTATACCATTCCATGCATGCTGATTCCCATTTTTTCATGTGTGGGTGCCACAGTTTTCTGTTTTCCCACTGAAGGGCCAATCAGATTGCAAAAAAAGATGAGTATCTGATGCTGAGACTCCCAGTATTCTGACTTTAGTCAAAACAAGCTAACATGAGATATTAGCATTATTAAGAAACCGGCTGATGCTTAATAAGTAACCTCTCTCTAACCTCTCTTGTCACTGTTACCAGTGGACTTTTGGGGGTATGGCTAGCATACTCCATGTGTCAAACCCGCCCTTAGTGTAGTCTCCTTTTAGTAAAGTTAAACAGCCTGGAGCGCACCCGTATGGCCATCATTCGCTCTGCTTGCTCTCCAGGTGTGTCAGAAGGCAGGTGAGATCTCTTTGCTGAAACAACAGCTGAGGGAGAGCCAGGGCGAGGTGACCCAACGTGCCGGAGAGATGGTGGCCCTGAGGAATCAGCTAAAGGAGCTGAACGCCCAGCTGAGGGAGAGAGAACAGGCCGAGATCAGCCTGAAGGAGTCCTTCTGCACCAAGACGCTGGAGCTGGAGCGCTGCGAGGCAGAACTGCAGGCCATGCTGGCTGAGGTGCTGAATTAACCCAATCCCAGCCACTAGAAGAGCTCTGCCTAGAGAGCTGTATGATGAAAAAATGTATTTAAAAAAAAAAATACAGTATATATACGGTATATATTTTAGATATAAATATAGATCGTGCTATATTAGCTTCATTATATATTTTTACAGCCTGTATTCCACTGTGTCCTATGTTATGTTTCAAAGTCCTGCTCCATAACTGTCAGTGCCTAGGACAGCGCTCAAGATGGCTACAAGAATTAGGAATCGACATGTCGGACACTTGGAGTGTACGGTGGCTTAATGAGTGAAATTAGCCACAGACTTGTGGCTATATATATATTAATGTATATATATATATAAAAAAATTTCTTCTATTTTTTTTTTAACTATACCCTAAAATCATTATAATAGAGAGATTCATGTGGATAGCGCATGTGGAAAAAGTCTATTTCAAGTAACTCATCCTAGCTTCTATATGAGATAAGGAAGTCAGGACTTTACTGGCGTTGATGATGCAAGAGTGCATAGAGGACTGGTATAAATTGACCAGTTTTATATAAAGTGACCAGTTACAGTTTGTGTTTTTAACACCCTGTAGAATCCAAACGAGCAGAGTAACGTTCAAAGTCCAACAGTTTGTAGGCTGAGACTAAGTGGACGTGTCAATTATGGGAAGCAGCACATGCACAAAGTTTGCTTTATCCATCACTATAGATTTAATGTTTTCATTTTCCCCCCTCAATACCTCTAAACTCCAGCATATCCATTCATTAACATGACTTTCATAATGCTAACATGCTAACAAAATACACATGCAGGGAAGCCGAACGCCAGCACTGGACACACACCTGACTACATCCAGTGTAGTGTTTTTTTCTTGACTACAAATCCAAATTCAGCTCATCAGCTAATTTTTACTCTTGATTGGATGAGATTATTATTGGGCAGAATTGTAACATGTAATACAGCAACTCCAGAAACCATGCTGACCTTCAGATAATTCGGGTTTATAGTTCTAATTACACTTTATGGACAAAGTATTGGGATACCTGTCCATCACATTAATATGTGTTTTTTTGAACATCCTGTTCCAGATGTAGCCTCACTCTTCCTCCTATACTAGATATATAATCCTGTGTTCATTCAGACATGATAGTATTAGTGAGATCAGACATGATAGTATTAGTGAGATCAGACACGATGTTATTTATGTTTTCTGCTCGCTCCATTTAAATGTCAGTATATGGTCTTTAGTCGGGTAACTAAGTGAACTCACTGCTAAATCCTTTACCCCAGTTGTTTCCTCTCATTTGTTTACTCCAGCTGTCTGTCTGCAATTTCATCTTACCTTTTAGGTGACTGTCCTGAGAGACAAGCTGAGTGCATTTGAGACGGAGGTGGCCGGGTTGAAGAAAGCCCTGAGTGAGCTTAGCAGCACTGCTAGCGCTCGCAACCCCGAGTCTAGCTTGGCAGACATGAGTCAGCTAGTGCTGTCCCGGAGCAGGGAACGCCTCCTCTCTCCCCTGAGCCCACCGGAGACACCCACCTCAATGCCCTCTGTGCCCGCGCTCCCTCCTGTGCCCTCGCTTCCCCTTTTGCCTGCACTGCCCGCCCCAGACCCGTTGCTCAACCTGCAGAGCGACGATTCAAAGGTGCAGCGGCAGGAAGCCGGTGACCTGCGACACCAACTGGAGATACTTCAAGGGGAGCTGCGTCTGGAGCGGCAGCAGCGTGAGCGCCAGGCACTCACCTTTGCCCACGAGCGCCAAACCTGGCAGGGAGAAAAAGAGCGTGTGCTCAAGTACCAGGCGCAGCTGCAGCTCAGCTATGTAGAGATGCTGCAGAAGAACCAGGCACTGGAGGAACGGGTCGACCAGCTGGGGGCACAGCTGTCCACGCCCATCCTGGCCTCGCACTCTGACACTCCGACGCCTTCCTCTGCAAGTCTTGAGGTGCCCACAACGGCGCCCGTAGCCGTGTCAATCACGTCCCCGACTCCCCCAGTCGAGGAGAAGAAGGTGCCCGTTTTGCACCAGCTGGCACCTCCGTGGCCCGTTCCCACTCGTCTGGAGAGGATCGAGTCGACAGAGATTTGATGCCAGTAAACGTGACCTCTTTGATGCAGTATTTAAAAAAAAGGAACTCTAAGAGCACCAGTAAAAATAGCGTTAAGTACAAACAAAAACATCATGTCTATATCTTCTGAGGACAGTCCAAGGATGCCCTGCTGAGTGAGGCAGACGCCAGGGTTGAGGGGTGCAAGTTTCTAAGTAATATGTTTGTGTGGCCTTATGACTGACCTAGGAAAAGCTCTGGATATTAAAAATGGGTTGGTTTGGGTGCTGGGAGTGGAGGAAGAGCTGGCCCTGAGTCTGTAGCCAAGAGGAATGGGAGGAGATCGAACACTCAGGGGATAAGGGATCAGGCACTAACAATCCAGATTTACGGGCTAGACTGTTGTATGCTAGCTCTCAATGCACGGTTCATGGTCATGAATGCGTCATGATATAAATCAGAATCAACAGCTTTCAAGTCTGACTTTTAAAAACACCACTGATATTATTTAAAGGTGCAATTTGAACCTATTAAACTGGAAACCATTGATGCGATTGACAACATTGCCGTGTGGCTAGTTCTTTGGCCTTGATATGATAGGACCCTTTGGTCCACCCCCCACTAAGATGGAACACAGCTTGCAAACTCCACCCATATACAGTCCGATATCGGGTAACGTAAGGAGTCTATGGGGAGATGAAAAAGCTGAACAAATTACAAACTGCTCCTTTAAATCAAATTTGTCACAAATATATCAAACAGCATCCTTATTAGCATCCTGAAAAGACGCTTTTTAAAAAAGCTAATTAGAAGCTCTAGGGAGAGATGTATTGCTCTTCCTGTCTATGGTGCTTGTCCATACCACACAGTGTGTATGTGGTGTTGATTTTTTTTTCTCCAAAAATGAAGGACCAAATATTTAGGAGGCGTGGCCGTTCTCGAGTTCCCTCATAGTGGACGTAGACACGTAAGCGATTACCAGTGGATGTCATGACCCGGTGTGTTGTACAGGAGCATGCCCCAACCTCTCCTGCTCTGATAGCGAAAGCAGCGGCGGAGGACCGACACGTGGTCGTGTGACTCGAAAGCGTATTACCAGAACATTTCTGCTTTTCACCTTTGTATTCCATGTTTCTGAAACGATGTAGAATATCATAGAGAGCGAGCGAGAGGGATTGAAAAAAAAAATTGTTTAATGCACTTTGCTTTGGTCCTCAGACAATGTTTCTTTTAAATCGAAGGTGTGTGTTTGATGAACAGCATCTGCCGAGTGGTGTTTGGTTTATGAAGCTGCTAGTTAGTAGAGGAGTCAGCGGCTGAGCCAAATAAAATAAAATAAAATAAAAAATAATCAAGTGCTAAAGACAGCGTTCGGTCGGAGAATGGAACACTCGCGAAGCCCGGTCCGTCCACCGCTAATGAACTAATGAGTCTGTTTTGTTAAACTGGGACCTTACCTTCTTCCAAAAAAAAAGAATATGTGTCAATGTATACTTTCTGAAAGTATGACTTAGAATTTTTGACTTTAAAACAATATATATATAATATGCAGTAGAATGAAGTGACGTTTTGAAGTAAGTACACCCTATAAACGGGCTTCGACGCCATTTAAAGTGAGTGGGACATAAAGACGCGAAAGAAATGCGACTCGTGTGCTTGCGAGGGCGAGTAGGTCGGTAGGTAGGTAGGTAGGTAGGTAGGTAGTGCGAGTGTGTAGAGTGGATTCCGGTGGTTTAGATGCATTTACATCCGGCGGTGATGAGAAGATGGTGGTGGAAAAGTGGTAGCATTAACTAAAAAAGAAATATGATATATGTATTAAAAACACACCTTATGTCACAAAGCCGGCATCATTATCACAAAAGCATAGCGTGTGACGATCGTAGAGTTCAGTTATTTTCGATTATTTATTGAATGGTCTCTTTCCCTGCTTGTTCCTGCTATTAATGATTATTATTAGAAATGTTTTTTTTTTAAGGAAATGAGTTCATCTGCAATTACAAAAACCTCAGGGGTTAGGGTTGGATAAGCAGAAAGAGGCACAGAGAAAGATTCAGGATATCATATGAAGCACTGTATACATCCATATAATACAATATACCCGGCTGTAATATAGAATACATGTTAATTAGGCTTGTGCTAATATAGTGTTATAAGACTTCAGGATCAATTTTACAGTATAAGGATACAGTGTAGGCTCCTGCCTCACAGCAAGGTCATGGGTTCGATTCCCGTCCAGGGTGTTTCACTGTGGAGTTTGCATGTCTCCCCGGGCTTTCCCCGGGTACTCCGGTTTCCTCCCTCCTCCAAACACATGTGATTGGGCATAGGTGAATTAGCTACTCTAAATTAGGGTTAGGAGTGAATGTGTGTGTGAATGGTTATCTGTCTCTAAGTGTTAGCGCTGTGATTAACTGCTGATTGTACAGGGTGTACCCCGCCCTAACTCACACACTAAGTTATCTGGGATAGACTGCAGCGCCCCCACGACCCTGAACAGGATAAACGCTAGATAATGACTGAATGAATGAAAGTATACAGTGAATTAATAATCAAATTTCTCAATTAACAAAATGCCTCATTTTGATGATATCTGGTTTATTATTTTAAAACCAAATTTGATTTTAGTGACATTTTATTTTAAACTCCTCCCCTAACAAACCCTAAGAAGTGTATTCAGAAATAAAATAAAAAATACACAGCAATCAATACATAAACATCAGAGCGGCGTTTTTAATGGACGGAGACCCAGAAAATCATGTCATATTTGAAATCATTGAAAAGGCTGTTAGGAAAGTGTTCTGATTTGTATTCTCCCTGTTGATGCATTTAAGGTCACCATAAATGACTATTGAATGGAGGTTTCCAAAATAATAATAACAGAACTGTAATAAAATTAAAAGAATTATGTTCATATATAGCAAATAGGTTTATTAGCACATGTCTAATATTAATTTAGCAATTGAATTGTAAAATCTAAAACCTACCCTAATTTGATATCAGTACTATATACAATTACAGCCATATGGTATTTTTTCCTATCATGAGACCAGAATGACGAGATTGTTATTATTATTATTATTATTTTTGAAGCTTTATGACACTGGGTGTTAAGCGAGACATAATCTACAAAGCTTTAGACGGATGCCACCCCTCTACTGTCTTTGGCCACATTTGCTGCTATGTAATTCTGTTGTGTCCTGCTGTGTTCTTGGTAGAGACAAAAGGGCAGTCGACTGCATGTAAATATCATTGTTATTTATGTGTACATATCTATTCTATCCAAATATACCGAGCTATTGCGTGTGAATACTTCTGTGAATCAATGAGACTGACATGTCAGCTTTTATTTTTCAAACTATCGATATAGGAATATAATATAATATATTAAAATCTTTACACACAAAAAAAAAACCTTCGATCAGCCATTACGTGTTATAAGAAGGGAAGTCTAACCCCAATGTCTATTTTACCCTCTCTCATATTTCTGGAAAAGTTTGAATGAAACGTCGCAACTGTTTTCATTCTGATTTTTTATGCATCAGAAATCGCTTGGGGGGAAAAAAGAGCATATCTTAGCAAATATGAATTCAATTAATAAAGATGTGAATAACATGCAATGAGAATGAGTGTGCTTCTTTTCATGTTATCCTAGAACAAAAACGTGTGACAGAAGAGAACTACATGAGACATAGACATAGACAGATAATCTTTTGAGGGTGGGTTTCACCAACAAGCATTAGATTATGATTGTTTCTTTTTATTTTAATATATGTTGTATTGCTTACTTTAAACCATTTCGTGATTGTGAGTGATTTACTCCTGTTAAGGTTATAAAGTTATATCCAGCACATGGATATATTTTAAAAGTGTAAAGAATGGCCATAATTCAGGAGTTTAGAATTAAAGCCACAATGATATTAATAATTATTTGTCATTTTGTCTACCTTACTAGCAAAACACAAAAAAATATTTTATTTTCTTAATCCGTCTAAAATCATAATTTTACGATCCAAGGACCCCAAGAGAAGTGTGATCTCTAATATTTAACCTTTCGGTAATTTCTAAAAGCGTGGTTATTACCACAATAATAACCATAATATTACAGATATTATTATTATAATTTAGCGTCTCTACATATTGTTTATTACAATCTCTTGACATATGTTAACAGAAAACAATAATAATAATAATAATAATAATAATTACATCTGACATCACCACAGACTATCCAGAAATATTAATAAAACCGACAATAAAGTGGAATAAAAAATTTACTATTGTTTTCATTGATGTTATGTTTACTTATATATTTTGGATATAGAATATATCAGATTAGCAATAAATAAATATGACGCATAATTTTTTTCACTAACTTTGCACTCCTCACCTGCACATAAATAGATATTAACATTAAGCGAACTAAACCCCCAAATCGTAAATATAAATTGTTTTTTTCGCAATGAAAATGGCCCTCTTAAAGTTAAACTAATCGTGTATGACCACTATGAGCCACCGTATCACGTGACCCGTGTCGTTTCGCCTCAAGAATGGAGGCGCACATGTAGCGCGAGCTGACCTCAGCTAACATGGATTTTTGTTGTGTTGTGTGCGATTACACGTTCATAGACTGAAACCTACATGCTTTGTAAGTATATTTGTATCTGCATTTTTACGATTATAGGCAAAACGAATCATGACACGGCAATGTACGTTTGTAAGTAGTAGCATGTGTTGTAGAACAAGGGCCACTGACATGGGTGTTTGAGCTGTTAGACAGCAGTAGTAAAGTGAGAAGAAAGACAAGCATGGTCACATAATCCAACACTGCTGCTGCTTTGATTTTGAAATAATCATTAAGTCAAAAAAAGAAATCAAAAGACATTAGAATAAACATGTCCTTTTTTTATTGGAAGTTGTACAGTGTTAAAATCTGAAATCTGGTATGGTTTAACAACAAAAGATCTCGTTATATTTCCCCTTAATTTTCCCTCCAGTATCTGTTGTGGATGTCTGCTCGAGCACTCCTGCGTCATGCAGCTCTGCTGCGTTTATTCTCCCAGTCTGCATGTCTGCCAGTCCACCGAGCTCAGCATCTCTGCTCAGAGACCGCACCTGGACATGTCCAGGAGGAGGAAGAGCCCCAAGGAGTGCAGCAGCCACAGGATACAGAAATTGCTCAGGGAGGCTCGCTGGTTTACAATCCTTCTGCTTACTACCACTCCAGAGCATCCGTCCATAGAGAAGATGAAACCTCTTGTCCTGACCTGAAGTCTAGCTTCAAAAGCTATACGATCGGTCCATCACGTAACTTATCCATTTCTAACAACACTCAGCTCGATTCTGCTTTCCACAGAGACATAGCCAGGAATAGGAGTCCACATGATCAGACTAAAGGTGATGCCTCTGCGTCTATAAAAAAGGACATGCGTGCCTTTCAGAGATGTAGGCCTGAATACAGCACGATGACCTATGACGTGTCTCAGCATCCACCTATTCCGATCAAAGATGCTATGTCGTTGCTTCATAAAGCCTGCTTGATGAAAAACATCGCCGTTTCAGAAATAGCTAATGTTATTAGCGAACTCGGTCGCTTGGATCCTGAGCAGACAGTGACTGTCAAGGGTCACAAACTGTTCTCCACGCTGCTGCGCTACAGTGTGGAGAACCTGGAAAGCTTCACACATCTGCAGCTGATCGAGGTTCTGCATGCCTTTGTGAGACTGAGGTTGCCTCACCAGCACGGCATACTGGAACTGTACGAAGCTGAATTTAGCCGCCGAGCCACTGACATGGAGCTGCACCAGCTTCTGCTCGTAGCTGATTTATGGCGGTGCCTCGGACGCTCCGTCCCGCATTACGTGGACAATTTGTGTGGCTGCATTAGCAAGCATTATAATCAGATGGGTCCACCAGAGCTAGTCCAGTTTGTGTACATACTAGGAGAAAGCAGACAGTGTCCTGCATTCGTTCTTGAGTGTCTAGAAAGCATGATAATGCGCCATCTAGAAGAGCTGACCGGTGAAGAGGTAGGTGCTGTATGCTTGGGTTTGTTTAAAACTCGGAACTCACTCTCAGAGGGAGCACTTCGCAGGCTTGTAGACCGAGCTTGTGTTGTAGTGAAAGAAATCAGTGACTTTGGCGTTGTTAATGTAATGAAATTAATGAGATTCAGCCACCTGGACCACCTCCACTGGTTAGAGACACTGAGCTCTGAAGTGCCCCGTCGTGCTCCTCAGATGGCCATCCAGGGCTTAATGCACATCGCTTTGACCTGCTCTGCACTGCACTATCGTGATGACCGTGTTCTTCTGGCTGTAGCTGAAAACCTTCCGCATTCACCATCTCAATACAGGAGCAAAGACGCTGCTAAGCTTCTGTGGGCGTTTGGAAACCTGGGCATCCTTCCCAGCCAGTGTCCCAGCCTTCACCCGCGACTCACAGAAGCCCTGCGGGACCGAGAGTCCGAATTCAGCAGCTACCCTGAACATCTCCTGACAGCCTTGCTCGGGTTGGCGTTTGTAAATCAGTTCCCTCATGACTTGCTGAGCTTGGCTTTAAGCGCCGAATTCATTTCCCAAGTCACAGGATTAATAGATTTAAAGAAAGATCTCTTCACTCTGGATGGCACTGTGGCTCTTGAGCTGCCTGGATGGACCGGGCCACGGATGAACCCCTCAATCCAGATGGAAGTGGCTAAACAGCTGTGGGACTTTGCCCAGTCTGAACTGTGTCAGAAACCTGAAGTTCTTGAGGCAGAAGCTGTTCTTCAGGAGCTGCTTGGAGGAAAGGTATACGTACACAAGCGAATGATCCTACCACATATGCGCTCTATTGATCTCGAAGTGCATTTAGATCCAAGTGGAAATCCTCTTCCAGTTGCAGCTGAGAGCTATCAAAGCCCAAATCATCAAGAAAAGGATTCCTTTTGGCTTCTGAATTGGAAAGAATTACCAACGGGCGTGACCCTGACGGATGATCTGTTGCTACAGTTGACCAGTGGCAAAAAAACAGCCGTGTCCGCATCTCTGTCCAACCAGAAACCAATTATGCGTCCTGTGGAGACATTTACCAAAAGAGAAAGCATCCCGAGCGTAGGAGTGGACCTGACTGATGATCTCATGCATGCTATAACAAAACGGCAGACTCGTTCCAATATCTCTGGCCGTAACGCCTCATCCCTCGCTATTACTCAGCTTGCGGTTCAAGTGACCAGTAGAAACCATTATTGTTACAGGACGCAGCGGTTAACTGGGCTGTACACCATGAAGAGGAGGCAGTTAGCTTTGGCGGGGTATATAGTCGTGGAAGTACCACATTGGGAATGGTTCCCGCTGCTGCGACGAACCCTCCCTGAGAGACTTGCATACATGCACTGCAAAATCTTTAGTAGTTTTGACTCCCGAAATAGAAAATAATTTGATTGTTATCGTAAAGTGCATCTGATTATTGAACCGCACATTTAATAGCATTGTGTAATGTATAGAAGGAAACATGAAAGTGCATAAAAAAAAGGGATGTAATGAGAAATAAAATGATCAGTTAAAGCGGACAGTGTGTGTTTAAAATGACAACGAATATGATTTATTATTAATACTGTTATTCTTAAATAAGTGTGGTAATAGTATTAACCCACCTCAGGATGTAATACCAAGGCCAGCTTGCTGAAAAAACTTGGCAGCATTTATGTAGCCTTTTACATAACATTTTATGCTTTTTCCCTTCACAAGCTGTAGTAATAGTATTAATTCACCTCAGGATGCTAGCTAAACTAGCTTGCTAAAAAACGGTTAGTTAGCTACTACTGAACTGGCGTCATTAAACAGCTATTTTTTCTTTCTTATAATTTTTTAAATATTTGTGCGAAAATATCTTGGGGAAACTTATACAACACCATACAAGTCACAAGAGAACATTAACAGGTGAGTTTTTGTTCTACCTCTAGGAAGATTAAACTAACGCGTTTTCAGCCTGGATATTACACACTAATGTACGGTTTGCGCACGCGACTCCATTTTGTTGTTTCTTGCACCATCTGCTGGCCACCAGCAGTATTAAAATGAAAATATTGAATATTACAGGTTATATACACAGTAAATGTTAAATATAATAAGCATAATATAATGTAGAACATGGAATGGTTGAAAGTCTTACATTCCTCAACATTTACCATAGCTGTAAACCGAAGGGGCTGTATAATAATAATAGAAGATCTGAATGATTACTGACATTTTCAGATCCTATTTGTCACATACACGCAGTGAAATGTTTTATTTTCCGCATATCCCAGCACACCTGTCAGAATATGCTGGGGTCAGAGCGCAGGGTCAGCCAGAAGAGACGGCACCCCTGGAGCAAGTGAGGTTAAGGGTCTTGCTCAAGGACCCAATGATGGTAGCTTGCCTGGTACAAGGCTTGAACCGCGACCCTCTGATCACTGACCCAGAGCCTTATACCGCTGAGCCACCATCACCCTAATGGTCTTTAATAAATAATTGTACACCTAGTACGTGAGCTATTGGTGTGGTGTAAGAGAATTCAACACTTCTAATCATGCTGTTTTTGGAGAATATATGTAAAAAAAGTTTTGTAACCCATGCCAGACAATTAGCTAAAAGAACAGAAAAAGATCTTAAAGAGAAATACGACTGATTTTTATTTAACTGTACAAATCTGAGGAGGGGAAAGGTCAACCAGGGCAGAACAATAATCCAAGAAATGAGAATTTACACGATCAAAATCACAGCGGACGTGCAGTCGTCTTGCAAACAATGCATGCAGTCTTTGCATGCACGCCGTTTAAAAAACCGAATACAGGTCCAACGCCGTAGTGGGGGGAAATGAACCGTTTCAATTAGTGAAACGTCAGTAATCACTGTTTGTGGCTTAACTGTCAATTCTGTAAAGAAGGGCCAGTTACGTCCTGATGAGTTACTGATCGTTTATGCGATGAGAAGCCAAAACATGATGATGAGTGCCACGAACAGGAAGAGGCGAGACAGGAACTGCTCGTCCATGTGCTGCGGCGTTCCAGGGGCTGCTGCAGAGATAAACAAAATGCAATCATGTGGTCATAGTGTGAAGTTATACGAGTATTTTTTCCATTTTCTAGCTAATAAAACGCCACGCATTGTACGCTGTTATAGGAAAGTAATCAACAGCAGGTTGGTCGTTGCTATAGATACAATGGCGTATTTCATTTTTTTTATGTTAATACCACCTGCCGTTATGGAAAACTAATCAACACCTACTGGCCAATCAGGATGGCGAATTCAACAGCGCTCAGGTGAGATGCAGTATAAAGTAAGTGAATGTTTAAGCAGATTTCTAAAAATGTCAAGGGATAAAATGGAAGTGCAATGGCTGATTCATTTACTTCCTCAATGCGTGAATTTAAATATGCAGTAGAGTGCAAGTCCCCTTAGCCACAAGTTATAATGTCATTAGGTTTAAAAAAAAAAAAATAACAAGTTTATCAGCGTTATGAAGGAGGCACAATTAAGTCCAGTTGTTTTCAGCGGTCCATTGCACACTTTAAATAAAGTTATAAGTCTGTTGTATTGAGTGTATTTAATTATCTATACATGACGGCAAACATTTTGCATTACGAAGCAAATAACTGTACAAAAATCTAAGGGTTTGGTTTAGTGATTCAGTGGCATGCTGGCAATATGTGTGTTTCTGAAATTGGCAAAAATATCAAAAAAAATAATAAGTTGCATTACAAGGATATAATTTCCCCCCAATTGACTGGGTGTACTAACTTTTGTACACCAATCTGTGTAAACTTATGGAACATTTCAATGCTAATTAAGTCACGTGATGTCTTTTTTTGTTTAACGATTATCTACTTAAATAGGAATCGCTGGGAACATGACGGCTTGGGTCACGTGTTAAAAATGAGAAGAGTATTAAACGTATTTAATAAATCAATAAGCTGATGACACACCACTTTTATAAATAGCGTTTAAATTGATTGATTCGATTAACTAAGACCACAACATCTTCGACAGACCTAACTAAGGATTTGGCACGACGCTGGAATAAGATTACTTTCCACAGGAAGTAATGTTGGGTTTGTTTTTGTCTCCACGCTGTTATTCTTTTACGCCCTGCTGTTCAGCATTGTGTTCAACCGGTGTCACACCAGCTCCTGGGATAAAGTGGCGTCGTACCTGGCGGTGGTCTTCCATCGTTGATGTTGAACGCCGTGGCAAAAATTCCGAAAGGAAATGCTCCAATCCCGAACGACATCTGGAAGCCGCCATCTCCAAAACCGAATCCTTGGAATCCCTGAAACATGAAAATCTGAGTGAGGACACAGAATTGCTGAGTAATAAAGACATAAAATACTGTAAATACGAGTCAAGCGTGAGCATTTTAAACCTTTAAGTACATGTATATCTAGTTATACAGTTTAAGGTTGTATATGGTTTGTTATTTAATACACGGGTATTAGTATACAGTATAAGGAAGAGGAAATACGATGTATAAAACGTCAAGTAGTCTATAATTATTAGTGTGAATTGACATCTCTTATTGTTTGTTTCTACGGATTTTCTTTCACCAGCATAAGTAACAAAAATAGTCCAAAGACAACAACTAAAAACTTGAATAAAAAAAAATAAATCAACTTTAAAGTTATATCTGCTAAAATTTGTTTTGTTTGCAAACCATTTGGCTGTTACATGAAATACAAAGCGACCTGCAGCCATTTTCTGTCACAAAATCAAGCAGCGTCATGGTGGATGCAAACCTTTTCAGTCATAGAAATAAATTCGTATATATTTAATTCTGCTATAAATGATATATTTTTTTAAAACAACAAACCATTTCAATACACCAAAGCAATGTGATGCAACCTCAAACGCCACGTGTCGTCATTACCAGAGAGGGCGACAAAAGTCACTTTCCCACTTCTCTCTTAGGAGATATGTGTTAATGAGTCCCTTTGGGGGGTGACGCGCTTTACTAATGAATTACTTACACTTAATTACACTAACTACCTTCCCCATGTAATAGTTTCATCACATGCAGCTAGCGCAACCAAACCTGAGATGTTGCAAAGCTGTGCACTCAAACCTGACGATTCACATCTTATGTTTCAAACAGTTTGTCAACAATAAACACAGGTTGTGTTGCTCTGTTTTTATGACAGCATGCTTTTAAATCAGTAGTAATTATTAGTAAGCACACTTACGCCACGATTTTCAGGCTCGGGTCGCTGACCTTGTGGTCTGGGAGGAGTTTTCTCTCTGAAATTCCCAAAGCAGGAAAGTCGATGAATACACAATATAATGCAAATGATCATATATATATATTTTTTTTTATTGCAAATACTAACCTTGGATCTTGCTGGCCCGTGCTGCCACGGCCGTACAGCGGGATCACTTTATCTCTGCTGATGCCTGCTTTACATACCGGACACACCTGTCTGTTCGGTCTTGTTTCCAACCACTGCGACCCAGGAGCGAAAACGGGATTAGAGACAGAACAGTGAGACAAGCGACAAATCTATACCAACATAAACACGTTGATAAACATGTACCTGATGCAAGCAGGGCCAGCTGCGTGCCAGAAATCGAAAAGGTGCATCCGAGAAGAGAAACATTAGCTGTTAATACGACGGTTGTGACTATTTTATCACGTCACAGGTCAGACATCGGTGTTGGCTTACTTTCACACTTACCAAAAGAGATGGCCGCATAAACTTATTACCGCATCTTTGGACGTGTCCAAGCAGATGTTACACTCAAACGTGCTGTCCTGGCTGCTGGTCTCTCCCTGTGTTTGCGTCCCAGAGCCGGGTCCTGTGCTGTCTGTGGCCGAGGAGGTCGATGACTGAGTCTGTGGTGGAGGAGAGGCACTGGCCATGCTGTCCTCTGCTCAGAGAACAACAGTGGACTCAGGATAAGCTGCAGACAGCAAACAAACAACCCAGACTAAGTATACTCATTAAATTATTATAGACAAAATAAGCTACAAATAACTGAATCTAGTTAACAGAACTGCACTCGTGCCTTAGAGTCTACACAACATTACATGCCAGCTGATCTGCAAGTAAGTAAAGCTTTATTTATACAGCTCCTTTTAAACACTTTGGAACATTCCTCATACGATCCATATGAATAGCCTGAATAACTGGTTGCGTACTTGGTTTGCTATTTCTAACGTCATTATATATCAACCACAATGAAACAGAAGAGAAACAATCAAACTCGTGACGTCGCGACTTCTGAGAACTTCGGCGCGAGCCCCCTATAACATTAGCTGGTGCTAGTTAGCTGATCAGCTAGCGCCGTTGTATAACCAAAACCTATTAACAATTTGTTCGGCACAAACCTTATTCTAAGCCTTGTATCCAACAGTAAAAAAAAAAAAACACAGCAGGTATGAATAAAGGTTTATTCCGCCCGCTGGCTCTGTCCTTTCGACTCAACTCACCAACTCTTCTGAAGCTTCAGTTTCAGCTGATTGCATCAAGCTACAACCCGGAAACTAGCTACGTCTATACGTCCCTACGTCATACGCAAGGAACGTCATGACGCAGGACCAAGTACACTACGCAGCGGTCGTATGATTGATTGATTTATTTACTTACTTATTCTACTTATAACCTTCAGGATTATTGAGTCTGTAAAACAGGGTTAAACTTGACATTAAGCGGTTTAAAAAAAACAAAACAATATTAGTCAAATGTAACTCGTTTTTTAAAGTTTTTTATTTTAGTAGATAACTAATTTATAAAGCTCGTAAAGTTCACCAGGAATCATAAACTAAACCGTATATAAAATATCTTAAATATAATATAATCCTAACCAAACCTGACCAATTTTTTCACGTTATTTACTTGTTTGTTTAATGCGAAGACGTTTTGTTTTTAAACTACTAAACAACTATTTTTGTTTAGTCATTTTAACTTACATACATATTTATTTAAAATATTTCATTATTACAATTATATTGAACTTTTTTTAACAATAGAATAATCTATTGTTATAATAAAAATAAGTCATGTATACTCTTTAAAAAAAATTATTTTTTTTACTATAGCACAAATGTGAGATTGTAAACTCTGTGTGTTTAGCTTTTACTTATTCCCACATGTAATATTATCTAAGAACTATGTAACACTTTATTTGTTATAGCTTTATAAGAATGTATTACGTCTTGTAGTCATACAGTTTACATGGCTGTGAATCAGTACAAGTTTTTTGTTCAGTTTGCTATTTCCTTTTTCTTTGATTGTTTTTAATTGTAAATATCAGATCAGAGCAGATGAACAGTTTCGCACAAGTTTTATGCTGTAGATTATGGTGTATTTTCTCTGCAGT
Organism: Liobagrus marginatus; assembly: GCA_028566295.1. Lineage (NCBI taxonomy): Eukaryota > Metazoa > Chordata > Actinopteri > Siluriformes > Amblycipitidae > Liobagrus > Liobagrus marginatus. Next base: position 1,607,740 of record JAOUQX010000024.1, read on the forward strand.
CAGAGACTCCTGACCCCCTGCAGTGTCCATGTCCTCGCCCTGAAGCTGGGCCTGCTCCTCCCTGTCATCACTCCCTTTGATCTGATGTGAGAGGAAACGGTCATTTGGGATTTAGTTAAAAGATGACAAGCTGTGATGTGACAAAAGGGGACTGGGGGTTGTTTGGGTGCGTGGAGTGTGTGCTGCAGTGTGTGTGCTGTTAGGATTCATTGCAGACTAGAAGGATGTGTTATCTTTTGCCACTTGGGTGTTATTGAATTCCCTGGACATCACATAGCTTTCTGATAGATTTGTAGCTCCCTCTTATTTAACATTTATTAGATTAATGTATGATATGCAGCACAAACATGCACCGGATCGATGCATTAACTGACATGCAACAGTTGTGATCATCTTATTTATTTATTTGTTTGTTTATTTATTTATTTGTTTGTTTATCATTAACTTTTTTTATGCTGACAATATAATGTTAAGTTTTCAGGGGCAGAAGCAATCTTAACACACGTTTATGTTATTTAGATACTTCATTCATGTTCATTTAATTTATACCGCATCATTCCTTCCTACTTGACACCATATTGCTACTTTATTGCTACTATTGTTTCATATAGTTTTCATTTATTTATATTTAAATTTCTTATAGTTACTTCTGTTTTTCTGCCTAAATGTTTCCTTATACCGTTGTAAGCACAGACATTAGTACAAAACATTTCACTGCATGTTGTAATATCTAAGATTTTGTATGTGATGGATCAAATTTCAATTCGGATTTATCACTACTCATATATTAATACAGTACATAACTAGATGTAGCAAAGAACCAAACACTGACCTGGATATAACTATTTATAATCAAATGCATATTTCAAAGTCTAAAGTATATACAGTACTATCAAATTTTTCTTTTATTCATTCAATCCATTAGTCACAGAATTGTGCGCTCGCGCTTTTCAACCACAAGAGGGCGACAAACCCACACGTCCGTCAGAAGTTATATTACGATAACTTCATTATTATTTAAAGTTAAAGTTAAGTTTATTGGTCACATGCACACCATACAGTGAAATTCTTTGATTCCGCATATCCCAGCA
>JAOUQX010000024.1:2327718-2338222 GCA_028566295.1 Liobagrus marginatus
ACTCAGACCCCTAATTTTTTCCAGCAATGCTCGAGGTCTCGCCTGTAAAATCTAAGGCGACATGTAAAATTGTCAGACACATTCTTACCCTTCAGCCCAAACTTTGAGCTTCTACCATACTTCAGAAAAATCAGCATGAAGATGCATCCAGTGAGAGCAACCGCAGCAATTCCCACCACAGCGTAAACCTAGAATAAAAAGCCGCCATTAGATCTTGCAAAACATCGTAATTGCATTTCTACTGTTCTGTATCAAGAGGTTTATCTTCAGTGTGCAGTTATCAGATAAAGCTGTTAATCGAATAGAATGCATTTTTCACTGAATGCATTTAGTGCACTTACAGCCACTTTGCCCTCTTGACTTCCGGGGATTTCTGGAAAAATACCAATGAACAACAATGTATGCGTTCTAACATAATCATCATGACTTATCATGACATCATGAGTAAACGTTAAACCAACATACCTGGAATGTCAGTTGTGTCTAAGTAGCGAATTCACACCGAAGCCAACAAAACACGAGAGAAATTGATTAGAATTCGAGTGACGATTCTGCAGGAGTATTTTAATGACAATAAGATAAGAGTTTAATTTGTTACACATGATGACAGACATTACAGTTAAACCAGAGTTTCCATTTCCAATAGTGATGCGGCATTTAAGCAGATAAACCAATAGATTCCGCAGCTGTTTAAATGCTTTATAAAGCCTCATCACTAGCGCGACTGTGATTCCTTTAATTGCCACTTTGAATATCAACTGGTGATAAATTCTGACTGTTTTACTATAGAAATGCTCTAAAACGACCATTTTCAGTAAGTGCTGGATTCCCATCCATCCATTCATTATCTAGCATTTATCCTGTTCAGGGTCGTGGGGGTGCTGGAGTCAATCCCAGCTAACTTAGGACGTGAGGCGAGGTACATCCTGTACAATCGCTAGTTAATTGCAGGCTAATACTTGGAGACAGACAACCATTCGCACACACATTCACTCCTATGGACAATTTAGAGTAGCCGATTCACCTATGCCCAATCACATGTGTTTGGAGGTGGGAATGAAACTGGAGTCCCTTGGGAAAACCCGCGAAAGTGGAATCAAGAATCGAACCCATGACCTTCTTGCTGTGAGGCAGGAGTGCGTGTCGCCCACTTGAATCACATGATCCAACCAAAACAATGAAATGAAACGAATACATCTCCACATACTACAGCTTGAATATAATAAGAGGGTGCCTTACCGTAGTAGAACTCTATAAAATAAACACAAGTACATGTTTACAATTAGTTTGGCATCTATAAATATGTGCATTGTAACGATCATCATGTGCGCACGTATAAAGCTGGACTGACCTTGCCCAGAATGATCCACATCAGGGATGAACATGAAGTGAGCGGTCACGTTCCTCTGGTCATCGCCGTACTCGTTGGAGGCCATTAGCGTGTAGATACCATTGTGGATGTGTGTGGGGATTATAAGCTGCAGACAGCCATGATACTCGCTCTCCGTCGACTCGTGGATCTGAGTCTTGATGTAGTCCCGCTCCTCTAGGGGTTGGCCCTGGTGGAACCACAGCAGCTCAGGTTTTGGGTTCCCTGTCACGCTGAAGGGGATGCACCAATCCTGGTTGCGCAAAGGCTTGTCCAGGTCCAGGATAATCGGAGCAACTGAGCGCAGGAATTGGTATGGGAAGTAATGTGAGGAAGAGAAGGAAGGGAAAGAGAAGGAAAGGAGAGGAAATGTGACCATGGAACATGGTGGGAGACAAACCAGAGGGGTGAAGTTAAGCGTGGTGAGATTTCGAAACAATTTGGTTTGGAAGAGTGTGACGAAAGGAAAAAGTACAAAAGGGATACTAGGAGGAGGAATTAAACAGAACAATAAGTAATGAAAAGGTTTGCTGGACGGACAGTAAAATTAAAAAACTAGTAAACTAGCATGAAATAAAATACACGCTGGATAACGTCAGGACGTTTGACTGAGTAAAAAAACCAAAAAAACCCTGTAATAACACTAGTGGTGCATTACTTACATTTGCCTTTAGTTAACGCTAAAAAGAAGCCCATCAGCGGAGTCTCACCGGACTCATTTTCAACACAACTAATTATAGGCCTGGTGGTTTAGAAAAGAAACTGCATGCGAGCCCTCTAGTGTGCAACAAAATTGCTCGTTTTAACACACACACTGAAAGACATACCCAGTGCAATAAATGGCAGCAAAGTAGTTCATTATATACTCACACACAAACACACACACACACACACACACACACACACACACACACACACACACACACACACACACACACACACAGGACAGAGTGCTTACAGAGGATATTGAGGATAACCGAAGCCTCATTCTGACCCACAATATTCTCTGCGCTGCAAGTGATCGCTCGGCCATTGTCGCTGTGGGAGAAGTTCCTCAGCGTCAACCTGGACTGCAGCTCATTTGTGTTCACCTGGTTGATAGAAAAGATTTTAGAGGCGTGAATATTAATATAAGTCGTATGATTCACGTTGAAGCTGTTCATCCAGAGAACTGTGGATTCTGGTTAATCCAATGGTTTAGCTGGTTTTATTGCTATATTGCTGAGTGAAAGAACAGAAAAAGGAGTCGTAAGCAAGAGTCGGTGTCAACGCAGGTTTTGTTTTTCTGACTAGCAGAAACTGCACAAGTGCCTAATAAATGCAAAGATCATGGTGGAACTGTGTGTGGCTTCTCTTTGATTGGAAGAAAGACCTGCACTCAAACTGCCGATTAGATCTGTCTCCTCTGATCTATCTCAGTTGTAAATGAAGACATGGGCTGCGTCCGAAATCACATACTACCAGAGTACATTCGAATTAGAACGTACTTCCCTAAAGTACTACGGTAGCTACTTTAAGCATTTGAAAAATGCTGCGTTGCCACTTTCAAATTTTTTAGCGTAACGAGTCGCGTCTTCTGTGGGCTCATGAGATAGTAAAGTGTCCATCGTAGGAGTATTAAAGCATCCGGACGGATGTGTATATACAGTAGGACATCCAGGTTCTTTTCACCTACTGATTTTGACATACTAAGAATTCGGACATACTATACACCTAGAGTACTAATTTTTTCATACTATATAGTATGAAAGTGTGGCTGTAAGTGTTGCAGAGCGTAGGCTCCATAGCACTGAGGAGCAGGCGACACAAATGCAGGGATCATCGTGCAAGGTTTAATTGAACAAAGTAATAAACAACACGGTGTAACAGTCGAGGTCCATGAGCAGCTAGTGTCAGCATGAGCTCGACAATGACAGACACAGGCTAACATCAAGTACACGCTATTTATAGTCTGTGTCTGCCACTTAAATGCTGATTCACAAATGCAGATCAGGTGTGCGTGATTGTGTCTGTGTGTCATGAGCAGTGAGTGAAATGTGGGCGACACACAGACAGTTCACGCTCCTCTTTCTTCTCTCTATGCCGCTCTCTGGCGGCTGGCCTGGCCACAGTCCATGGCCGTGACAGAGGTCCAAACCCAACCAACCAGAGCATCCCTATTCAATACAGTAGTACTTTTTCTTCCTGCCTCTTTATGATTAGATAAAAGGAAAACAAAAAGAAATTTTTAATTTGTTTGTTTGTGGGGTTTTTTTTTCTCCTTTTTCCTTTTTTGTTATTGAATCGTTATTGCGCTCATTTAAGAGCTTCCTGTTTTTAACACAGTAGTTACTAAACTAACCCTAACAAACAGAATTATTACACCGGATTCTGTATCCCGCTGGCAGCTGTTTCCAAGCAGGCACCAGAGACACTGTGTTGTAAATATTACAGAGGTTATATTAAATATTAATGGAAAACGCGAGGCTTTCGGGAGTTAGAGCCAGGATCCCACAGTACTAGCTTCTTATAGGGATTAACAGATCCATTACTGGATGTAACGGCAAGTAAGTGTTTAAGTGTTTGTTCTTAATGTACCAGCGATGCTTTGTGCAGAGCGGTTTGGACTCACTTGAGGGTTTTGTGGTTAATCGCAGGGCATTTTTGGCTTTATGAAGCCTATTACTACAATCCGATACGTTTTGATGTGGTCCACATTTGGCGGAGTTTGATTTGTCCTAATAATTTCCTCTAATGTGAACAGTGTATATAAGTGAAAAAGGAAAGAAGGGAAGTGACGAAGTCCAACCTGTGTGGGAAATTTAAAAAATAACCACTGATAGGGGTGTGAAAGTTTAAGAGAGCCGTGGCCAAGAAGGCCACCGGAGGGCGCCAAAGGACTGCGTATGTGCCATGTCATGGTTGCTCATATGCCCCTGTTCGCACAGACGCGCACACACACACTGACTGTCACGCCCACGATGTATCCATGTGCACCTGAGTTCATTCAGGTTTAATTATGTTTGCTATAAAGAGGGAGCGCGGGCACAGGACCGGGCGAATCATTTTGGTTATGTCAGTGACGATAAGCTTGTGTATGAGTTTATGTTAAACCGTGGATGGTGACAATAAAGATTATGTTCTTGAAGCCTGCGCCTGAGTCCTATGTACATCCCGGTTCACGTCTCGCCGTCTGAACAGAGCCGTTCGGATCAGCGAAAACGTTACATCATGATTCGCCGATTAAAAGGACTCAGCAGGCGAGCGCGTAAAACCAGTGCGCAACGTCGGACCCAGCCGGAAGAAAAGCGCACGCCGCAGAGCGCGCACTTCATCCCAGCAAAGCGAGCAGCCGGTTTACAGTATATGGGAAGACGGCGTGGTGTGCGAGAGGAATTCCGGGGAGATGGAGGAGTGGCTGGTCAGCGAGCAGCACTACCGGGTGCAGAACGAGGACAAAGATCCGCGCTGCGCGGCGCTGAGCTCCAAAACTCCGCGCTGCTCCGTATCTCCGCGAAGAGAGGATCCGAACCTACGAAGCCTCGCGGAGTACGTCCAAATGTATTTTCCTCCCGAATCGGATTCGTGCCCGGAGGAGACCGTCTCGCCCACGCCAGCTGCGCAATCACGCCGCTGCCGCCGTGAACAAAAGACCTCCGCGCAGCCTACGGACGTGCACAAGCCACGCCCCCGCCAGCTCGCCGAGACGGCCGACCCCCAAGTCTACCTACTTGGAAGTCGAGCGGCGTCTTGCGGGTGTGATCCAGGGAGAGCGAGACGTGCAAAAGTATGGGGCCGAGTTCATGGAGCAGATGACGCAGGAGGAGCTGCACAGGAAGGACCTGGGAGCCTTGTTTTGGTGCGGACTGAGCGAGCCATACCTCAGGGACCTCATGCAGCACAGGTACGAGCTTACACCCCACGCACTAATCAATCTGCTAGGGTCTGCCAGTGTCGAGCTGGCGAGCACCGCCTGCCAGCCAGCACGCCAGGGCCACCCCGGTTGGATGGGCAAAGTACTGGACCGGCCTCTCCGCTGTCGGAGTTATCCCAATGCGCCGGTAATGGACAGTGCTGCAACGACTGGCAGTGCTCCAATGACGGACGGTGCTCCAATGACGGACAGTGCTGCTATGACGGACAATGCTGCTATGACGGACAGTGCTGCTATGACAGACAGTGCTGCTAGGACAGACAGCGCTGCTAGGATGGACAGCGCTGCTATGACGGACAGTGCGGCTATGACGGACAGTGCTATAATGATGGACAGTGCTATAATGACGGACAGTGCAGCTATGATGGACAGTGCTGCAATGACGGACAGTGCTACAATGACGGACTGTGCTCTAATGACGGACAGTGCGGTGATGACAGACACCGCCCCCACGACTGACAGGGCTCCCGTGCCTGACTCCACGTCCGAGGGGGACGGCGGGTCCGAGGCCGAGCGTGTGCGGGGGGCCGAGTGTGTGTGTGACGTTGAGTGCGTGTCGGAACTGGAGTGCGTGTCTGAACTGGAGTGCGTGTCTGAACTGGAGTGCATGCCTGACCTGGAGTGCGTGTCTGAACTGGAGTGCGTGTCTGAACTGGAGTGCGTGCCTGAACTGGAGTGCGTGCCTGAACTGGAGTGCGAGCCTGAACGAGAGTGCGAGCCTGAACGAGAGTGCGAGCCTGAACGAGAGTGTGAGCCTGAACGAGAGTGTGTGCCTGAGATTGAGCGCGTGAGTGTGAGAGAGGCCGAGCACGTGCGTGTGAGAGAGGCCGAGCGCGTGAGTGTGAGAGAGGCCGAGCGCGTGAGTGTGAGAGAGGCCGAGCGCGTGAGTGTGGGAGAGGCCGAGCGTGTGTCTGAGCTCCTTGCAGAAACCGTTCCTGAGCCGGGCACCGCACCGAATGCAGCCGCAGAGCTCCAGATCCTTCATGGCCCAGGGCCGCCCCACCCGCCCCAGCCCCGTCTGCCCACGGTTGCGCCCAGGCGTCCTGGGCCCCTACCCGAGGCCCCTGGCCCACCCCCGTGGCCCGTCAACGATTTTGGATGGTTCAGCTTGCGCACCCGGAGTGTGCGCATAAGGGGGGGGCACTGTGACAGTTTAAAAGAGGCGTGGCCAGGGAGGCCACCGGAGGGCGCCAAAGGACTCCGTATGTGCTGGGTCATGGTTGCTCATATGCCCTGTTCGCACACACACGCACACACACACTGACTGTCACGCCCACGATGTAACCATGTGCACCTGAGTTCATTCAGGTTTAATTATGTTTGCTATAAAGAGGGAGCGCGGGCACAGGACCGGGCGAATCATTTTGGTTATGTCAGTGACGATAAGCTTGTGTATGAGTTTATGTTAAACCGTGGATGGTGACAATAAAGATTATGTTCTTGAAGCCGGCGCCTGAGTCCTATGTACGTCCCGGTTCACGTCTTGCCGTCCGAACAGAGCCGTTCGGATCAGCGAAAACGTTACAAGGGCTTATTATTTTATATATGCTGATTATTTTCTCATAGCGGCACATCGAACTACTGTAAAAATAGTAAATGGAAAGATAAATGAATTAATTGCAGAATACAAAGCATTTACATTTATGTCATAAGTAATTAGTGGTTAGCAAAGTGGTTAGCATACCAGCCTCACAGCAAGAAGGCCATGGGTTCGATTGCCATCTAAGGTGTTTCTGTGTGGAGTTTGCATGTTCGCCCCGTGCTTGCGTGGGTTTTCCCTGGGTACTCCGGTTTCCTCCCGCCTCCAAACACATACGATTGGGTATAGGTGAATTGGCTACTCTAAATTGTCCATAGCAGTGAATGTATGTGTGAATGGTTCTGTCCCTAAGTGATTAACTGCTGATTGTACAGTGTGTACGCCGCCTCACACACTAAGTTAACTGGGATAGACTCCAGCGCCCCCACGACCCTGGACAGGATAAACGCTAGATAACGGATGGATGAATGGATAACCGCATCGTTTAAACATGATCACGACAAATGCCATCACCTTCTAATCAGATTTAACATCACTGTGGTCTCTGTTTTTACCTCATGGCTAGTCATAAGCGGTGGATGGTCAGTGGTGTTCAAATTCCAGAAGAGCACAGGAGCAGGAGAGCCGGAAGCACTACACAACACTATTGCATCAGTTCCTTCCATCTGGTTAAGAACAGGAGGGACAACCTCTACCTGTGGGAACTCTAGAAAGTGAGAAACATTTATGTCTTTTGATGCTCTGTAGTATTCACTTCAGCAACGCCAAAACAATACACACTTTCAAGATGAGGTTGGGGTTTAATACGGTCAAAACTTTTCAATGAATTGTATTAATATTGTATAATAAACCTTCTAACTGTCTTTATGAACCCTTAAATAGTTTAAAGGCACGGTAGGGGATTTTGAGAGATTAATTTTGTTACAAACCATTTTTTGTTCTGCAGGTTGAAAGTCATTTCACATCTCGATAGCACTCTTTACGTTAAGTGTTATAAATGTATTTATATGTATTTATATCATTTGTGGAAGCCGTACGACCTAAAAAACTTCGTCCAATCAAAACATTCGGTCTGAACATTACGATAGGCCGTCCTAGCTACCTGTTAACATTTGTATTAGCATAACTCTGTGCACCCTGTTAGCGCAGACTTCTATATCATCAGCACCATGTTCCCACTATAAACTTCCTGCATGTAATTACATGTTTATAAAGTAGCTTATGCTGGTTATTGTAATATTATGCACTTTGTACTGTAATATACTTTGTAATGTGATATACTGTAATATATAGTTTGAGCCTCTGCTCTGCCAGAGCACGTTCATGTGTTTTGGAGGAGGCGTGGCTTTGGAAAGGAATTACGCACAGAGGGATGGGCTTTGGATTTCAAAGCTAGCTTGCTACTGCATTAATAGTCTTTCCGTAATCTCCTACCCTACCTTTAACCGTGTGCAGATGCATGTTGGTTTTTCTTTGTAATTGAAATAGAATCTAATATAAATGCATATTAGAATATACATATAATATACTTCATATAATCATATTATTATGAATTATTTTATATTTTAGGATTAAATTATTAGAAATTTAATTATAACTAAATATAATATACATACTAGAATATTATATAATAGAATATTAATATAATACCAAACTGAAATAACAACAAGCTCACATCAGTTAGTGATGAATTACAGATTACATACCTGCTAACAATAATAATAAAACAGAATGAATTGATCTGAGGATAAAGACGGTCAGCATTTATTTTGATTGTGCTTTTTCTTGCTCAGTTTTTTTTTTTTACATGAACGAGCGCTTACTGCTTTGGTGTGTTGTGAAGCATCATTTTTCATTTTCAGATCCTATTTATCACATACACACAGTGAAATGTTTTTATTCCGCATATCCCAGCATACGAATTTGAACACTGGGGTCAGAGCGCAGGGTCAGAGCCAGAACGAACGGCGCCCCTGGAGCAGGTGTGGTTAAGGGCCTTGCTCAAGGACCCAATGATGGTAGCTTGCCTGGTGCACGGCTTGAACCCCCGACCCTCTGATCACTGACCCAGAGCCTTACCATTGATCCACCACCACCCCACTTCCATCACACAAGAGACACCTCTAAACAACAACAAGGCAGTTTGCTCATCCACGAAATACACGTGCCGGTATGTTTTCACCATTTCTACGTCATATTTCCATGTTGTTTATACTATAAGCAAAACAAAAAAAAAGAATCTCCATGAAAATGTAAGTGGAGTCACTGGTTTACCGCAAGAAGGGACAGTGATATTAAAGAGGGTCCTCAGCCTCCCGCCTTCCTGCAGACACTGCAGTTGATCTCGCTCGCTCGAATCCAACCACGACTTGATCCACATGTTCTCACACGTACACTGTAGCGGATTCCCAGACAGCAGCCTGTACGGTACAGCAGCACCCATCGACCCATTACTTACACATTAAAAACAGAAATACGGGTGTCATGATTGGGTGTGTGTGCATTACAGGCTCCGGTACGATGAGACGCTTACAGAGTTGACATGTTGGAATTGCGAATTGCTGTCCATGACAGAGTTGATAGTCTGTTGTCTCGGAGATCCCTACAAGTCAGAAGAAAGGCTTACAGCAGTAGAGGAATGACAAAGAACAACTGCATCCTTCTTTAATGCAGCATCAGGATCAATAAAAATGATATTGGATTTGTTTCAGTTGACTTTAAAAGAACATGACTTTTGTAAAAATAAAATTAAAAAAAAAAAAAAAGCATACTTACAAATATTCAAGTTTGAAATTGTAGACAAAGGCTGTAGCCGATACAGACATCAGTTGAGTGTTAATTATTGTTCTGTATCAAAGATATTAATATCGGTATAAGTATCATGGATATGTAGTGGAAAATCCCCTCCAGACTAAGAAACCTCTCTCAAACCTTGTAAGTGCTCTTGCAAATATTTTGTTTAATCAGTAATTGCTGATTCATGAATTAGTCACTTCATTAATCTTATTCGTTTAGTTAAAGGCAAAAATATCAACACTGCACAGGATGAGAGTACACTGATTATTATATTATAACATTAGGGTTACCGTATTTTCCGGCGTATAAGACAACTTTCTACACCCAAATTATAATACCAAAATAGGGGGGGTCGTCTTATACGCCGGGTACAAAAAATTACCGGGTGAGGAAGCCGCCAAAAACATGTTAAAAAGCATTCGGCAATGCTGTGTACAGTGCATGCCGCTCAGCCAATCCTGGCGGCGATGCACTCTGTTGCTGAATGAAGCTCGGATTGGAGCGGCGCAGGATGATGATGTCACAGCCTCTGCCATGTACTATATATACTACAGTCTTCTACTACCAATACCGTATTGGTCTGAATATAGCGCGATGTTTTTTTTTCCGAAAATACAATCTCAAAAATAGCACTCGTGTTATTTTCTCAGTCCTGCAGTTTAAATAGCGCATGAACGTCGATTAACCAGTTTGGCCACCAGGAGGCGACATAGAGCATTTTTTGAAATTTTTTTTTGTGTCCCTTTATAAACGTTAAAACGTCCGAGTGTAACAGCGCGCTGGATCAGTGTTAGTGCTTTAAACTCGTTTTGTTTTATTTTATTCAACCGCCTACTATAAATACAAATTTGTTTTAAAATTATTATTATTGATGACTATTTTATTA
>JAOUQX010000024.1:2338322-2343322 GCA_028566295.1 Liobagrus marginatus
CAAAACAGACAAAAGGAAATGGTCCTGGGTTAAGTAAGTAATTGTGAGCTTGTGCTTGGCCGTAGAACTGTTAAAAAACATAGTCCTAGGTCTTAACATTATTCAACATGTTTTGTTGTAACATTGTATTGTAAATAAAAATTCCTTGTAGCCTACATTTTAATTTTCTTTCGATTTTTTTATTTTTCTTGAAATGATTTAGAAAAATTGTGGGTCGTGTTATATTCGAGGTTGTGCTATATTCGGGCCAATACGGTATATATTACAGTATACTTTTTTACTTTTCTACTTTTTGATGTTTCTGATTTTTTTTTAAATGGTGTTGTCTCGGAAGGGGGGGTGGTCTTATACGGCGTGTATAGCACAAAACCCAAGTTTTCACTGGAAAAATAGGGGGGTCGTCTTATACGCCGGAAAATACGGTACTTCCTTCCCATCATCTTCTTCCCATCTTATCCTATCTCATCCACACTTCTGGTGATAATTGAATGCTTATGCTTATCCCAGCATTTGTAGTACGTCTTACCGATGTGTGGGGACTTTCCCAAACAGAGAAGTTTTTTTTGTTTGTTTTTAAATTCAGTTCTTTTTGGTATTTAAATTGATTTTCTATATTTTTCTATTGTAAACCTCGAACTCGAAGTTGAATTCATCTGTTATGAGTAATTATATATATATATAGTGTCTTGAGTTCAAAATTTGACTGTTGGGGTCCCAGACCTGGGAATCACTTAGGGCCCCCAAATCACTAAGTCCGCCCCTGACTGTATATGGGATACTAAGATGTAGGTTTCTAAGGTACAAAATTATGCTTCAGAATATGGGTTATTTCATAATTCATCCATTAATATATATATATATATATGTATATACACTGTATGTACTGTATATATACCAAAAAATTACAAAAATGGTGCAAATGAATCTTTGAATCTGACATGTTTTAAAGAGTACACTTGAGTGCTGATTTATACAATTCATTACAATTCAATACAATACATAATTACATTTTATGAGGTGCATGTCCACAAATTATTGATACATATATAAATGATACATTATAGTAGCTATGAACAGTGGTTTCCCTGACAAGCATTATGTTTTCTACACTTACAGTATGTCTTAACACTTAAAGTAGCTTGTCCTTTTCAGCGGTTCGTACCACTGATGTTCCACATAAACAGATCTGTTTGTAAAAATGTGTATAGGTTGATATGTTTTTGTGTGAATTTAATTTAATTACGAAATGAAATTAAGATCAATGTATTCTTAGTAAGCCGTCCTTAGTGTACACACTTCTCGCATTTATTTTTGAGTTACTATGTTTTTTAAGCCGGCTGAATTTCTTGCTTTATTAACTCCATACATACACATACACAGACGATGACAAATACTTACAAATTCCTGAGATTTGTGTAAAACTTCATGTAGTCCTCGTTGAGTATATAAAGTCCATTTTGATTCTCGATATACCTGACAACAAAAAGAATCGGTTACATGAGCGCTGATTGCTGATCGTAAATAATTTACTGCCACAGATGACCTCCATTTTTGATATATATTTTTTATGTATTATTATATACATGTGTATATTGTTTATGTACATGTATTAGGGTCTTAGAGCTTGCACCTTCTTGACCACCTACAGACAGACTGGATTCAGGCTGACCTGTAGCTGTGTGACGGATTGTTGAATTGATGCTATTGGACTTGTCATGAAAAGGATTTCCCTAAATGAACCTTTAATTTGACAGAAAACTCAGAGATGAATTTAATACCCGAGTTGGTGAGATAGAAGAGGTCATAAACTTGGCAGAGGAGCGTATAGTTTCTGTCTGGAAAGAATAGGATTTGTTCATTTTTTCATTTGATTCATTTATTAGAGATCAGCTACCATTCGAGGCATGCTGTACATTTTTTCACTAGGAAAATATAATATGTTTAATATAATAGCTTGTCTTTGTTCCGTTACTGTCAGCAAGCTAGCTGACTGAGTAATATGAATAAATAAACGTAATATGTACAGCAAAGAATGTGAAAATAACCTACAAACGTAGGAAGGAGGATCTAATAGCACATACTGTAGATGCAGGAGATTCTTTTAATTCAAGTGACCATTTCAGTTGGCTAATAATGAAAGCCTAATAAATACAACATTATTGGCGGTGAATTTTGTGAAGGCTTATGCATTTATACAATCAGAAATAAAGCTATTTTGTCCTTATCACATGGTAGCGCTTATTAAATTCAAATTCAAATGCAGTGAAATAATTTTGTTACGCATATCCCAACTTAGGAATTTGAAGGTTGGGGTCAGAGTGCATGGTCAGCCAGAACATGTGGCACCCCCTGGACCGACTGAGGTTAAGGGCCTTGCTCAAGGACTCAATGAAAGTAGCTTGCCTGGTGCTGGTGCGAGTCTTGAGCCCAGATCATCTCATCATATATTAATTGTATAGAACAAACGTTTGTGGACCTCTGACCATCTGACCAGGTTTTTTTCCCTGCTCTTTTTCCACAGAATATCGTTGTTGGCTGTAACATTACATTATTCCTTCATTGCAACCAAAAGGCGCCGACAGAATGATAATTCCTGTGTGCACAAAGCTAGCTCTATGAGTACGTTGGAATGAAAGAACTCGAGTGTCCTGCACAGAGTGACTCTCGAGTCCGACTCAACACCACTAAACATCTTTGGGATGAAGTGGAATGCCGACTGCAACCTAAACCTTCTCACCCAACATTAGTAACTGATCTCACTAATGCTCTTGTAACTAAGTGAGCACAAATCAGCACAGCCATGCTCCAACATATACCGGAAAGGCCTCCCAGAAGAGTGGAGGTTATTATAACAGTAAATGCAGGGACTAAATATGGAATGGGATGTTCAACAAGCACGTATGAGTGTTATGGCCAGGTGTTCACATAGTTTTAGACATGATGTATACATGATATAAAGGTCGCTTTCAGGACCTGTGTTACGCTTTGTTAGAGGCTCTAAAGTCAATCTGTGAAACTCCATTCATACCTACAATATTTACCATAACCAATTCAATCTTTTCACTGACACATTTTTAGTTGAACCCAGCGAAACCCCACCTGAACATGAGAAAGAACATTAAGAGAAACACCCAGACAGTCATGCATGCTTAGGTACAACGTATGGATCTGTGAAGCAGCAAAAAGGCCCACTGCACTGATTAAAGCTAATTCAAGTTATCCCAACTTTCCAGGTAACAGTAAGACATACACTGGAAAAGTACAACAGCTATACCATTGCTCGTACTAGGAACTAGGAAGAGTATCACTAAGAATAAAGTGTTTCTTATCTAAAAAAAAGTTGTTTTTTTTGTTTCTGGCGCTTCCGTAATTAAAATTCCGCCACAAAAGCGTTTGGATAAAGCGATGTGCTTGCTCCGCACGCTCCTAAAGTAGCGCCGCCGCTCCTGTTGTCATGGCAACCGAGTGACATATTTGTGTAGGCGCTGTGCCTATTTATCTGCGTACTCTGAACGATACACACCATGATAAGTTTGGTAAAGAAGTGTGTGTGTGTGTGTGTGTGTACGAATTTATTTATTTATTTATTTATTTATTTGCACTGCATACCTTAGTCATGCTATCTTTTCAATTCTCAATTTATACGTGTGTGCTGCCTCTTAAATCTCAGCTAGGTCTGTCTTCAACGCCTCACCACCAACATCACTATCATCCTCATCCTCATCCTCATCCTCATCCCCATCACCATAATCATCCTCACCTCTCCAGACGACTCTTATCTCCCCTTATTATTAGGCTCATCATTCAATTGCCTTTTTTTATGCCTTCAATTAAAAAATAAAACATACAGAAATACAAAGCAGCGCTTTGTTATACTAAAGTGGTCTATTTCGGAAGAATTTGTTATGGTGCAAATTTCATCTACTTTTCTCTACCATAACACCCACCCTTGGAGATGCGCGTTCCCGTTGGCGCGCTCACACTCTCGCGCAACACATACGCTTAAACTCGGGCACATGCGCGCTCCCGCACACACACACACACACGCTCTCTCTCTCTCTCTCTCTCTCTCTCTGTCTCTCTCTCTCACTCACACACACACACACACACACACACACGGCCTTTTATGTTGATATATACGCTGCCCGTGTATAGAATTTGTATATCACCGGAATCATCGCTATTTCCTGTCAGTAAATATATCGACTAATATGCATCCGGAATGCCAACAGAGACAAAAAGACAATGCGTTGCATTAAAAATGAGTAGAAACCATAAGCCTATATGGAGGTTATCGGATGTCATAGAACATAATCCGTTTAACACATAAGCAAATTCAAGCAGCACATGTTATAACACGTTATTATTACACAAAAGCCATGTGTCAGGTTGTCTCGTTTTTTCCAGCGTACACACACCTTTTCTCACATCACTCCTATCTCTCCTAGACTAAATCACAGCCCAAGATGCTACTTACATGTCGGTGATATTTTCCATGTCGGTCTCCGGCACCAAGATAGGAAAGTCCTCGATTCCAGGTTCCTGAGAGACGCACGCGATCCTCGAGGTGTTACAAGAACAAGATGTAGGACAAGAAGAGCCGAGCTTCAGGAGCCCCATCAAAATCCCATAAAATCCCCAGCGAGCCATTACGGTAAATCGTGCGACCAGTTCCAGTGTTAATGCCCGGGTGGTGGTGGTAGTGGTGTGTGTGTGTATGTGTGTGTGTGTGTGTGTGTGTGTTTGGGGGGACTGGATCAAAATATCCTCTTCTGTTTCTTCTTTTTCAAGAGGCACTTTTAATGATTCCTTGATCCTTGAAGCAAGCTGATGCGCAAAGGCGGCGAGACGAGACTGCTGTCATGGAGTGGCCTTCTGCTGTCTGCGCACAAGGATGGGATCACACTATCATGTGTCGGTCCACGGTGCCAAGCTAATATAATGCTTGCTGTCAGGCTACGTGAGTGCGGATTCTATACGAGGTTTTTTGGGGAGAAAAA
>JAOUQX010000024.1:2345822-2352477 GCA_028566295.1 Liobagrus marginatus
GCATCCAGGGTGTATTCACACGATAAATCAATAATTAAGCATGCACAAAAGGTTTCAATGCAAACGCTAAAGGGTTTTGTTTAAAATAGCTTTGCATAACACACATATATATATGAACACCATATATAGAGCGTTTATGGAAAAAAAACAGGTTGAGGTCGCTTTAAATGGTTGCTATGACGATAAGGTAGACCGTTCAAGTTAAGGAGGCGGGGCGATTGTAGTGACGGACATTCACCTAAACAAATGGTTAGCTTTGATAACGGGCTTAGACGATTAGTTGACAGTTAAGTTGTCCAATCAGAATGTAAGATGAGCTACACGTGCGTCTATCTTGACCAATCGCAGTTCATGACAGATGCTGGTGTAAATTTGCTGTGAATCAAGGTGGAACGCGTAGCTCGGGGTTTTTTTTTTGCCAAAATATCGAAGAGACGACTGGCGCCTTTAGCAGGTTTGTAATTGGCTTTACACGCATTTATATGATTCAGAATCTTTCAATATTTAATAATTTGGAAGAAGAATTAACCGTGTAGTATGGTGAACGACAAGCTAATAGCTGACTGGTTGCTGGAGGAAGGAGGTGTCCGTCGACATTAATTAGCTTAGCGTAGGGAAAATGTGCAGCCTATCCGGTTTGCTAGCGTGTTAGCACGCTAAGAAGTGAACAATATTTAGTGTTTATGTTGTTTTCATTCTGTGCTTGTTCGGTAGCTTCAGCTAATTAACGTTGTAGCGTTTGGTTGTCAGGGCAGCCGGACACCTGTTTTTCATTTGTGCCTCTATTTGGGTTAAATAATTTACATATAATAAAATGATGTTGCACATGTAGCCAACATGCTAATGCGAGTGAAGGTTTTCCGCAAGCCATTTTGTAATTTCTGCAAACGCAACGAGCTAAAAGATACGTCGGCGTATATAAAAACTTTCTTTTAGTCCGAAATAAATTTGCATACAGACAGATTCGACGACAAAAATTACTTAATTTGATATGCTAATTGTATTTTTGTATTAATTCGAAACTAGCACTGTATTGCTAACGATGTTAGCAGATGAACATGAAGCTAACCCTATCGCTGAGGTTAATACACACGCACCATTTTGAAGAAGTACAGTAGGCCCTGTTGCTCGGCTTCTAAAGCCAGCTGTAGTGTTCAATATTTTTTGAAACCTTGTGTGATTTATATAGCTAGTTCTTGTTTGTTTTTGATTACGGCTTCAGTTTAGATAAACTTGCAGCGTTTGGCAAAAAGCTCTATATAACATTACAAATGAGAGTGGAGGACCCTGGTCAAGAACCCAGAGGTAATAGCATGGCAGTGGAGGGATGTAGACACTGGAGGTCTTCTAAAGCAGGGGTCTAAAACCTTTTTTAAACGGAGAGCCACTTCTTGGGTACCGATTAATGCGAAGGGTTAACAGTTTGCAATTCACTTCTGAAAGAACACTTTCTCAATTTACCTTTGTTATTATTTATGGGGTGGTGGTGGGTCAATGGTATAAGGCTCTGGGTCAGTGATCAGAGGGTCGGGGGTTCAAGCCCCGCACCAGCAAGCCACCATCATTGGGTCCTTGAGCAAGGCCCTTAACCTCACCTGCTCCAGGGGCGCCGTTCGTTCTGGCTGACCCTGCGCTCTGACCCCAGCGTTCAAATTGGTATGCTGGGATATGCGGAATAAAAACATTTCACTGTGTGCTGTACTGTATGATGTGCATGTGACCAATAAACTCAACTTTACTTTAGACTTTATTTATAATTAACTTATTCATATATGTGAAGACACTGATCTTGCTGATAATTTCTCACAATAATTGTCAGCAGTGATTGAACAAGGTAGAAAACAGATAAATAGCAATATGCAACACTTTTTCCATAAATCTTTATAAGTAATTATATTTTCTAATTTACATTAATGCAAGTGATTTTTTTAAAAACGAATAGCAACGCAAACTATAGATGCATCTCACTGGTAAGTGATTATGTTGGGCTGTCTTTAAAACGGGCCTGTGGGTCACTCATGTAGTCCTTGCGGTCTACCTGGTGCTCGGGGGCACCATGTTGGTGACCCCTGATCTAATCCATACTCCAACATCCTTACCACTGACCTTACACTCCCCTAATTTAATCACAGATTCTAATGTTTTCTGCAGTACACTTAACAGCCTCTAGTTCGAAACACGTGTCAAACTCATCTCATATCAAAACATATTCAGGTGTGTGTGTGTGTGTGTGTAAAAATAAAATACATCCCTGTGGGAATAGATGAGACTGCTACTGATCCATCTTTGTTTAAATAAGCTGAACCCAGCTGTCTGTCCCGCAGCGTTTTCACGGAGAGGAGAGCCCTTTCCTATTTTCTCCTTGGTAGAAGACAATGGAGACAGAAGTTGAGCAGCAGGACGAAGAGACCACATTCAGCAACACTGACACTAACGGTAAGACTTGGTGTTAAGGGTTGGGCCTCAGAGGGTTTGGTGTTCCTCTACCGAGTGGACAAGACTAATAGTTTTTAACAAGAAAGCGGTGCAGATGTTTACTACATCTGGACTAGGATATTAAACAAGCACAAACAGGCTGGATGGTGTGTACAGCATGCATGTGATTGGCAGTTGAGGTTTTAGATTACTTTTAAGGCTCTTTTTAATGCAACGTGACCTGAATAGTCTGACAATAATGGCTAGAGTGTGTGCATCCTACAGTTGATGCTGTTTTACTGAAACAGGTAAACGCCCTGCTGAGGACATGGATGAGGAACAAGCCTTCAAACGCTCCCGTAATACAGACGAGATGGTGGAGCTGAGAGTGCTGCTACAGAGCAAAGTGAGTCTTGTTATGTAGACTTTATTTGGATGCTTTTTTTTCCCCCATTTGATAACTGCTTCAAAAGAACTGTCAAAATCATGTAAATTTGCATTTATAAAATGTTGTGTAAGTTTCTGGCCTTTTTTTTTTTTTTGACTTTCAGAATGCAGGTGCAGTGATCGGAAAAGGTGGCAAGAACATTAAAGCTCTTAGGACTGACGTGAGTATTTGTAGCTTTTAGAAAGGGCAGTTGATAAATTGATATAAATGCCTGGTG
Organism: Liobagrus marginatus; assembly: GCA_028566295.1. NCBI lineage: Eukaryota > Metazoa > Chordata > Actinopteri > Siluriformes > Amblycipitidae > Liobagrus > Liobagrus marginatus. The sequence continues at coordinate 2,348,903 of JAOUQX010000024.1, forward strand.
GGCGTTGCCTTCATTTTATCAGCGATCATGATTTCCAATTTTTTTTGTTGCCCAACGTTTTTACAAATCATCTGGATTTAATCTTAAACGAAATCACCAATTGATTGTACTTAAATTTCACCAATTCTTATACCCTAATTCTCGTAGTAATGTAGCTGGATGGGTAAGGATACAAATCACCTTGCATGCTACTTGACCCTAAACGGAAAATCTTGCTCTTCGTAGATGGCGCCATGATTCGCCATACCTATAGGTTAGCTCATTTGGACAGACTTTCATGCTCTTGGAACAGAGAGCCAGATTGTGGCCGTTTGAGATTTCAGTACTCAATCTTAATTCCTTCAGAGCGCTCACTCTCCCCATAGCGATGTCATGGCCAGCTATCTGCTCTCAGCCCTAAAACAGATGTCTAGACTCTTGAGCTGACCCATAGCCTTCCTAATTATCTTCTGTATTAGTTCTGTATCTAAACTGTTTTCAGATCTGCCCGTAGCTGTTTCTTGTGCAGTCATTGCCAAGTCTTTTAAAAAAAAAAATATTTTAATATAGTGAATATAGCCTTGTACTCAATTAAAATGTATGCCTTCTCCCCCTTTTCCCTCTCCTTTACTTTTTTGTTTTGTTTTGTTTTTGGCCACCTTCCTCTGTTGCCCATGTTCTGGATCGACATGTCCCTCCTGCGTTGCCCACCTTGATGTTGGCCCAACCTCCGCCCCTGAACGCCCGCCCACCTGACACCCCGGTTGGCCCCATAATCGTGCCCCTCCCTAAACGGGCACCTTACTTGACAACATGTGATTGATTGCCCTTGCCCAATGCCAACCTCCACGACCAATGCAGTACAATGCCAGTGTATCAGTCCCAGACAGCAGTGGCCCAGAGCGGTATGTCCCACCAGTTATTGCCTCACTGCCTGATTAGAACAGAGAACACATGTCTTTGATAACCTTCTGTTTTATAGTAAAAAAAACAAACAAACAAACAAAACAAACAACTTTTATTTTTATTTTTTTTTACAAATTTTTTTTTTACACAGTGTATCGCCCCTTTTTAGAAATATGTTTTGTAGTCTTTGGTTTTTATGTCTTCTTCCCTTCCCCAAACACCCAACTCAGTATTTATTTGGGGCCTTTTTCTTTGAGATGTTTATGAAGTTGGTATTACAACACACACACAAAAGTACAGGGAAAACTTTTCCTACTCAGTTTGAATGGAAGAAACACTGCTTGGAGTGTTCATGTTTATGTTTGTTGTTGCTGTTTCCTGCTCTGGTAAGGACTTTTAATCGTTAAAAAAAACAAACAACCAAACCTCATTCTTGTCTGTCTGTTGCCCACCATTTCACTGCTAAGCTTCACTGTCTGACTGCCACTGTCTCACTTCCCCCTTCTGTCCTCATTGCTGTTGTCTTGTCTTTAATTTGTCCTGTACTGCATATCCTCCCTGGTTTTTATGCTTTTTCTTCTCAGGCCAGACAACAGGTCTCTCCTCTGTCACACTGCCCCAGCTCTACAAATCACCTTGTGGTTTTCACTTCTCGTTTCCCTTTATGTTTTTGCCGTGTCACTTCATTTTGGGCTGTAATAAAAAAAAAAAAACACTTTTCTCTCTGAAATATTTTTCAATTGTAACTCTCGATCATCTGTGTTGGTGTAACATAACCATGAGGCTTGTTGGTTTCTTCTTTTTCCCCTGCTTCTTTCAATATCTTCCCAATGGTGGGTTGTGAAACAATTAGATTTACTCATGGCTCATCTCTTTAGGATTGTTGCTTGTTAGAAGTGTAAGCGTATATCTATGACTCAGTGGGAGAAGAGCATGTTATCAGTGATTTTGTTTTTTAAAAAATATTTTATTCTTAAGATTTAAGGCTTTTTTTTTTTTGGTAGTAAATCTTAAATTAAATTTTAGTACCTGCTTGTTTTTGCTTCTGTCTTCCTATACTTTTGTTTGGCCGATGCAGTATCCTGAGCGTGAGTGCAGATATAGAGACGATTGGCGATATCCTTTTGAAGATCATCCCTACTCTTGAGGAGGTAAGGTGTGATAGTCTGAGCTTTGTAGATGACCTAAAGTGTGACCGTATAAGTTCAGATTGCATGTGTTACTTACCATAGATGTTACAGGAGTTAGGATTAACAAGATAGGCTCATGCGTGCGCTGGTTAATTCTCCTCTGTTTGCCAGTACCAGCACTACAATGGGATCGACTTTGATTGTGAACTTCGCCTGCTGATTCATCAGAGTTTGGCAGGAGGCATTATTGGTGTTAAAGGGGCCAAGATTAAGGAACTCAGAGAGGTAAGATGTATAGGTTTGTTTTGCTTTTTTAACAGAAACCCCATATATAAATGTGTTTATTTTAGTTTAAATGCAGGTCAAAATTTCATCGTTTTTATTTCTGAAAGAGAGGCTTAGAAAGGTCCAGATGTCATGATGCACTGTCCTAAACTGGTAGACAGGAAAGTGGTAAGAATTGAAAAGCCAAATAATTTGGGTGTGAAGTAGGCTAAAACGATGATTAAATATGTATATTTAAAAAATGAAAAAAAAAAAGGTTTTTTGTTTATACGGTTACCTTGTTAAAAATACTTTATACATTAACCAAATAAAGCGAAATCTAATAACTGTAACAGTATAGCAAAATGTTAACTGTATTCCATTCATTTGGCTTTCCTAATTATCCCACAGTGAAAATCAATACAAGTAGCTTGGGTTTGATTTGATATTAACGGTAAGGGTTTTTTGCCATCTTGTCTCAGAATACCCAGACGACCATTAAGCTCTTCCAGGAGTGCTGCCCGCATTCGACAGACCGTGTGGTTTTAGTGGGAGGAAAACCTCAGAGAGTGGTAGAGTGCATTAAGGTCATCCTAGAACTGACGTCAGAGGTAGTTACACGTTCCCACTGATTTGATTTTGCAATGTAATGCAGGAGGCAATTTGGAAATCAGACCTTTACGCTGGCATCTTTCTTTCTTAGTCTCCTATTAAAGGCCGTGCTCAGCCCTATGACCCAAATTTCTATGACGAGACCTACGATTACGGCGGCTTCACCATGATGTTTGAGGAGAGAGGACGACGGCCCATGGGAGGGTTCCCAATGCGTGGCCGTGGTAGTTTTGATCGGATGCCGCCCAGCCGCGGAGGACGGCCCATGCTTCCCTCTAGACGCGACTACGATGATATGAGTCCCCGCCGTGGACCACCGCCACCTCCGTTGGGGAGAGTGGGCCGAGGCGGGAGCCGGGCTCGAAATCTGCCTCTTCCTCCTCCACCTCCTCCCAGGGGAGGGTAAATTGGCCATATTTATTTTTAAACCATAAGCAAAATATTGTTCTTATAATGAACTTTATTTAGAACTTGTCTGTATGTTCTGTGGTTGGCTTGTTTTATTGGCCTTGTCCCAAGCCTAAGACGATTTCCCTTGTTTAGTATTTGACAGTATCGTGAGTCTTTGCCCTGCTTTGACAGTTTTCTTGTTTTGCAGAGGTGACCGGTTTTCCCACCATCATGGCAATATAGATGACCGACCAAGGTAAATTCATTTTACCTTGGCGGGGGGGGGGGGGGGGG